>CAODLS011010756.1:0-14832 GCA_948243855.1 Flueggea neowawraea
CCATGGAGATATTTACAATCTCATTGGAAAATATTGTGAAAACCTTTTCTATCAAAAATTCAAAACTCTCGTTGTCTTAGCAAATCAAATCCATAAAAAACCTACAATCCTTGTTGGCATTATCCAATTTTTATGCTTTAGCCAAGATATCGAACTGGAACATACCCCATCGTGTCAAAAAAGTCAAGCCACAACTGTTGCATGCAACTGCCAATTAGAATATGCTATCCCTCAACTAAATGTCAATTATGAACAACCCATCAACATTCACCTAGATGACACAATTGTCACCATTTGTACCTTTCATGACTATGGTCTAGTTCACAGAATCCTAATCCCTTCAACGACACAACTCACTAATGATGGCTTGCCTGTCAAATTGAAAATTTTTTTGTATTATTACAGAAAATATTATGGTGACTCAGAGCTCAATATTGTATCCACACCACCTGAACAATCACAAACAGCAACATTTCCAGCATATCATTATTATTACATCATCGAAGGATACCAGAAGTTGCTTCGGCATTGCCCTCAAGAACTCGATGCCAGTCCTGTCAATCTCCGACAGCAACTCCGCAACTGGAAGGGGGATACAATTGTAAATAGTTGGTCAGATAAGTATGTCTTCTTAGCTGAAGGAACATATTATAAGATCTTCATTCTCAAAAGACTATACAATAAAGAGCTTCAAGATAAAATACAATCCAACTCACGACAACATGCAAAGAAGAAGAAGAAGAACACTATAGGAAAAAGCTCAAATTATGGCAAGAAAATCAAATGTCCACTAACATATCATCGACCCTAAATTCAGAACAAAAAGATCAAGATCTTGGTGGATTCGATGCCAACAACAAGAAAATTCAGCAAACTCCGTTATAAACATCCTCTGATTTCTCATAAAGGATAAAAGAAATTCAATAATGGGTAATAATGTTGGCATAGTCACCAGAAACCCTTTCAGCATTACAAAAGGCCGAACAGCCGCAACCACTCCAATTAATTCAAATGACTCTCATGGGCCTATCAAATTTAGCCTTTCTGGCCCAAAAAAACTCATGCTCTGGCGATTTTGGCCTCATCAAAAAATGAAGACGACTATTGGGCCTCCATGGAACAGCTCTTACAAACCTGGTCCAAGGCCACTGAGTCAACTTCCAACATTGGAAGTGTACCTTTTGACTTAGAAAATGACAATGAGAATGACTGTCATGTCATCCTTCCTTCTCCATAACATCAAAATTGTACAAATAAAATTCCCACTAAGTAGAATTTCTACTTAGGCAAAAATGAGGAAGCCAAATTATTTTTAAACTAATCTTTGCAAACTTTCAGGTTCAAATTATCCAAGGGGCAGTCCATAGCTTGTATCTGGACCTACTGCATCTCAAATGGTAGATGATAAAGAGATATCAAATTCGTTGATGGCTGGTGCTTTGCCAAAAAGCATAAAATGGCAGTCTAAAGCTAATGTCTAAACCTACTCCATCACAAACGGTTGATGGTAAAGAAATATCAAATCCATTGATGGTTGTTGCTTTGCCAAAAAGAAAAAGAAGAGTTTACCTTAAAAAAATTAAACAAGGTAGATATATTAACGATGAAAGCAAGACAAGATCTGCAAAAGAAATAAATCTAAAAGGCAGGAATCTCTGACAATATATTATTCAATAAACAAAAGAAGTCAACAAAAGAAGGATGTGACACTGTAGTAGTCATGGAGATATCGTTCATCACTATTCAATACTGTTTATTACTGTTTACAAAATTGCAGAAATACCCTTCGCCTCTTCTATAAATAGGGGCCACCTATCTTTTGAAGGAGGAGGAGTTTTGGGTAATTGAGAAGCTTTTCGGATATGAACTCTTTAGTTCCAAGGATTTTGAAGCACTGAACCCAGCTCTTAGATTAGGATTACTTCAAAATAATTTCTTTATTTCAGTTATAAGTTCTTTTCAACTTATGTAATACAAATCTTATTTTTTGATTTCTTCTCCATTTCTTCATACTTACTCATATGGTTGGCTAGGCCATCGGACTTGTCATTCATACATATATATATATAATTGTCATCATTCAAATATATGTGTGGATGACCGCCTGAACTGTCTCATACTTTCAAACTGCCATATATATTCATGGTAGGTTGAGCCTCCTAAACTGTCATCCAAATATCTATGCATTCATCCATATATATAACTGTCATCATTTAAATATATGTGCAGATGACTGCCTGAACTACCTCATACTTTCAAACTGTCATACATATTCATGGTAGGCTGAGCATCCTGAACTGTCATCCAAATATAAATTGTCATTCATATTTATTTTTGTTTACCTTCCTTTATATACTTTCATCATTAATTTCCTCCATTTGATCATGAGGAACTATATATATATAATTAACTCTATTAATCTTTTCACATTGGGAACAATTTCGTTCCCATAAGATTGTAAAGACGATACAAGACTTTTTTTTTTGGAATAAAGACTATACAAGACTATAATCATACATTCATATTATTGATATTTATAACTTAATTATATTAAAATTAGCTTGATATGAAGCCGAAATTTCAATTCTTACTTAAGTCAATTATTTGAAAAAAAAAAAGAAGATAATTTAGTCTTATAGACTATAGTTGATGGTGTATTGTAAAGAAAATAGAAATACTTTTTTTTAACAATCAAGAAATAGAAAGATTGATCATTAATGGATGGGTTAAACTCTTCACGTCTGTACGTTAAATTAGTCATCCCCCTTTCAACTCCTTTATGCCACTTTAGTACGTATCAAATATTTTCAAAGTATATTATATTGTTGGTCGAGAGGGAGACATAAATAATGGCGTCAATCATTTCGAGTTCCTATAGCTTGTTTCCCACTGATATTCTCACTGTTCATTGACAAAAAAAAGTCTGACTGTTCAAAAAAAGCCCACTAAAAAATAATGGTCTCTTTTAATACTAATGTCGAACTTTTCTTCCAAAAGTTTTTTCATGATCTTATTATTAAAGAAAGGACGTCTTGAGAAGAACTGTATTGCTCGTTTAATGAAGAAATAAAATCCTTCACACATCAAGTAATTATTAGATGTGAGATTTTGTGGATTCTTTGTGTTCACACTAGTCTATTCAAGGTATATTATAGGACATTAAATAATAAATATAAAATATTCAATATATGTCATATTTATTAAGAAAAAATATACAATATATTATAAAATAAATACGCCTAGTTTGAATTAAAACAATTTATCTAATCTTAATTTCAGTATGTTTACTTCAATGTCTCTGTGAGATTACGAAACGACAAGACACTATGCTTTGCTCCATATTATATGCTACAATAAACAAAAGAAACTCATTGATTAATAACAGTAGAATAAAAAGTAGGATTTAACCAAACAGTTTAATTAAGGAAGTGAAATTTAAAAGAAGAAGCCAAATCCTGATGTGGATTTGTGTTGAATAAACTAACATGACTCCATAACATGAAACTCAAATAATATAAATGCAAGCATTACTCGACTCATCAACCGACGTAATAGACGAACCGAATATACTTTTGTTTTGATTAAGTTGAACTGAAAATACTTGCAGTAAGGAACATCAATAAAATACTATCCACCAGCTCACCTGTATGTTGTGAGGGTGAGGAGTTTGCCTTCAATTTCTGCACATCTAATTTATCACTTCTTTGGAAAACAAAGGAGCAACAAGAATCCATAACCTTTTAGTTTTCTAATTATTTGTGATATCTTAAATAATTCTTCTTTTTTTTTTCTAATTTCAGTATTAGTTAGTGATGTGTGTTTTGACTCTTAGTAAAAATTGAAATTGATGATTATCTTAGGTGTATTTGTTTTAGATATATCAATTCAGCATAATATTATTTATGTCTAGAAAAAAGTGTTATATTTTTACTATGTAATCTATTTGTATTAAATCTATCTAAAATATTTGATAAAAAAAAATCTAAAAGAAAGACCCTTTTATCATTGAGCTATAAACCTTGAAAGGAGAGAAGTTTTTTTGCTCTTCAAGTTCAAACCTTCAAATTTAGTTGTTACTAAATGCAAGCTTAAACCAGCTCCTAAAAATGATACACAAAGTTATAGAATTTGGAAGAAACAATATTATCCTACAAATATTTTGGGTGTTTGTTTTTGATATATTACTTTTTCATATTTCAACTATAAATAAATGTGTCATTCTTTCTATTTTTTATTAAGCAATTTGCAATCAAGTTTTACTTAGACTACCAAGAAAAAGAACATGCCCCTCTCATCTAAATTACTAATTATAAAGTCCTTTTTTTTGTAATTATTGGTCCAGTAATAAGTATGTAAATTTGAAGTGAACTTTATATTGATATACTCTTTATAGAAAAAAATAAAAAAGTTGATTTTTTATAGTTTTTGTCATGGAGGCAAAGCTAATTAATGGTGAATGATGAAAGGAAGCAGGGTATTTTATTTATTATTGTGTATGAACTAGCAAATTTGAAGGTTTTTTTTTTTTTGGTTACAGGGACTAGCAAATTTGGAGTTGATTAGTTGGGTTAACGGTCATTTTTTGTCATGTTTCGGCTGGGCTCAATATCAGACAGAATAAAAGCAGAGAAAGAGGCTGCAGAAAGCCAAGACGAATGGCTTAATGTTCTATCTGATTCACCCCAAGGCAATAGAGATAATTGGGATGGCGACGACCCGATGACCGTATAATTTATGTCAAGTAGGCGCTTTCAGAGTTGTTTGGATTTGGAGTGATGGCCATGCTTGCCCACAGGGTAGTTTTTGGGCTTATCATGAGCTTCTTGGATGATGTTTGATGCCAATCGACTGCCACTTTTGTCAGTATGTTTCATGTCTTCCAGGCAAACTGTTGGAGTGATTGAATATTTACTTGAAATACATGTATGCATCACGAATTAAATTGAAATTATGTCTTCGTCTTCTTGAAATGCCTGATTTTTACCCCAATATTCTATGTTTCTCGTCTCTCTTCTGCTGACCAGCATTCGTGTTCATCCATCAAGCAGATAATAATTATAATATCATAATTTGCCTCAAAATAGAATAGCCTTGCCCATTGGCTCCATCATTGGTAAGTATGTCTAGCTTTTCTGAATTAACACAACTATCACGACATACTTCAGGAAGACGGGACAGAACAGAGAACCAGTGGGGTAGTGGGCAATAATTTGCCCAAGAAAACCCAATGACAAAAGAGATCCATATTTCAACAAAATCATTAATATGGAATTAGTGAGCAAAAATTTGCAAAATTTTATTACTAGAACTCTGTGAAGATTTACTCTTCCAACATCTAGCCATTGTCAACTAAGCAACTTAGAAAAAATATAACGGCGGGCAGAGGTTGACCAAGTGAACAATTCTCATAATACTAAGGTTAACAAATCCACCAAAAAAAAAAAGAGATAAAAGCAGTGCACCATGGTTCAGAAAAAAGCTTTACACCAAGATGGAAAGACTCGTACAGTTCCGCTGATTTGCATTATTTCCGTGCCACTCAAATCATGTCTTAGGCCTAAATGATTTTGATAAATCCATTTTTTTTTAATGGTGAGCCTTTGCTTCAGCTTTCTTTTGAGACTTTACCTTTGCCTGCATAAGAAACAATCCAGCATGACATTAATTATTTTGTACAAGTCCTTTGCATACTATTTCATAAGTTAACTATGACAAAACGAAACTGATTTTGACCTCTTCAGAGGTTTTTAAACAGCGAAACACAATATCAAGCAAATGAGAAGGCTTTGGAGCATTTCCAGATAATACAAGATACTATGCATTAAGAAACAAAATAAAGAGATGTTGCAAGAATCACTAATTGGTCTAGAGCACTAATGAAAAACACCAAAAACTACATAAAAGTTCGGAGAATTTCACAACTTCTCAGGTAAAATGAGCTCTAACTCCACCAAAAGAGAACATAAAATATTCTGCAGTTATCCTCCTCTATCAATTTCCCTGCAAGCTTTTCCACTCCCCATCTTTACACAAATAATATAAAGAGAACAATCCATAGGGCATGCTCACAACAGTCTTGAAATCTATAATTTCAGTAATACAAACCGCAGACCAACCACAAAAATCTATCTTTGAATCACGAAGCTATAAACTAAACCTAAACAATATGTGGAACAAATTTTTGTCACCATTAGTATTATAAACAATCACTCTATATGCAAGCAAAAGAACACACCAAGATTAAGCAAATAACGCAGCAAAGACACCTCCCAACTTCCTCTTCAAGTCATCAAAAAGAACAAAAAACCTCCATCATCCACAACAGTTCGATTACAATTCACATTTATACACGTATTTAAACAGACAAACACACACATATTAGACTGTAAAATAAAGAATCGGATAAATGTACCTTAAGATACTTGAGCTTCAGATTTCCATAGACCAGACCTACCGAAAAAGCCGATACACGAGCCACCTATCAACTCAAAAACAAAAAAGATTAAGTACACAAATGAATCTACGAGATCGGATCGTTTTCTAAGGATTTTGCTTCGTTTTCTAGGGAAACAGAGGAGGAGGAGTTACCAAGGCTAGAGTGCTGGTACCGGAGTAAGGACCTGGTGGCGGCGCCATTATAGAGAGGTTTTTTGATTCGGTAATTGCCGGCGACGAAAGTTCCCTTCTTCAGCCCTAGATTTCAATTTTGGACTTTCCACTCTCCCGCAGTCCCTCTTGTGACAGCTTTTTATAATCGGGTTTTGATTTACTGCACTCCGCTCTACCTTTCATTTGTGCATACGCACCTAAAACGGTGTCGTTCACCACACGCCATGGCCAGGCCCAATTTCTATTCATCGCTTAAGCTTTGAACTGTTAGGCCTGGATTAGGCCCATTCTTGGATATCCATTCACTAAGCTATAAGTCCTAACTTGAATGAATAATCACAAATTCATTAAAAAAATTCTATTCTAAATTTTTTTAAGATAATAAAAAACTAAAAAAAAATTATTTTAGTAATATAAATCATAAGAATTAAATTTTAATTTTAAAAAAAAAACAATTCAAACGTTTTTACTAATACTATTTCCTTTTTTTTTTCACATATTTCGGGACCCAGAGCAAAGAATGCCTAATTAAAACAGTTTAAGGTTGCTGCAAACATTGGCATGAGATTATAAGGACAATATTTGGAGTATGATGTCAAACATTATGTTTGCTCTGTGATTATAGACAAATTAAGAAACATAATCATAACTAGGTAAAATAAATTGACTAATATATGCAATATATCATGCGTATATTCATGAAATTCTCAAATATATTCATAAAGAAATAAGCAGAAGTATAATTAGGAAAATATTAAAATACTCTTTATTAATTCAACATCAACTGATCGAGATTTCAAATGAAAATTTTCATACAATGATGTATGCGTAGTTCGTTCTAAACTCAACAATCTTTTGTAACTTGAGCAATCTTACAAGAAAACACACCAACATTAAGGGTTTGCTTGGTTCGACTTTTCGGAAAGTCAATTCTTAGTAAGTTATTTGAAAGTCAATTCTTGGAAAGTTATTTTCTGGAAAGTGACTTTCTGATAAATAATATACAATAGTGTTTGGTTATTATTGTGCTTGCTAGAAAGATGGTTGAAAAAAGTTAATAATATTCTTATTATTATTAAATTTAAACTAATAACATGAAAAAAATTAAATAAAAATTATTTATTTTTATTATATAAAATATAGCTCTCATAAGAAATAAAATTATAGTTAATAGTTCAACAAATGAAGAATATTTTTTAAAAAAAATTGGAGGAAAAAATAATTTATTTAATTAAATAAAAATATTTTATATATAATATATTTTGAAAATCTTAAAAATATAAATATTTTTTGTAATTTCTATAAAAATTGATTTATATAAAATATTTATGAAATGATTTATAAATTTTAAAAAAAATAAAAATTTGTAGGTAAATAATATTTTGATGATATATTTGTAAATTTGATTGTTGACTACTAAGAAAGTTAGACTTTCTGACTCTCCCTCTCAGGAAGTTACTTTTCAAAGTCAAATGGAAGTCTAACTTCCTTTGTTCAACCAAGCAAAAGAAATTCTAAACTTCCAGAGAAGTTGCATTCCTCCTTCCACTCACCCCCAACCAAACAAGCCATAACTTTTTATTGATGATCAAATGTTTCTTATACAACAACTCCAAGTGGATTCTAATGAAAGGAAATCTTAATAGAAGTTGAATTCAAAATTTTAAACTGAAGACACATCTAACTAAGAATTAGGCTTCCTTGCTGTCTTAGTCTTTCTTTGATACCGAACTAAGGCATCCCTAACACATTCACTACACACAAACAAAGAAATAAAGAAAATTTCAAAGGTTGCGACCGCCAACCTCTCTACTTTATTAAAACCCTCTCTTTTAGACCATTAAACAAACGTACCAAATAAAGCTCCTCTCTTTCTCCTCCCCAAAACCCTCCATAAACCCTTTCTTCATACCCACAGAACACCTCACTTCCTGCTCCAAAAACCCTACTTCTAAAATTATTATCGCAAACAAAGGTTACCCAAATGACCTGTCATGACTCAAGTTGGGCCATGACCAGCATAGGAAGTGAACCAAACTATAGGCCTAGCTCATCATGCACAAGTCTTAGATAAACAAAACATCTAACCAATTCATTTTACAAAAAATATTTATTAACCAATTTGATAAACAAAAATTAAAATAAAATATTATCAAACAAATAAAAATATCGAATAACAAAATATGATTATTATATCAAAATCAGTGTAAAAATATATGTAAGTAAATCTAGGTGAAAAAATAACAATATATACCCAGTAACCTACTAGTATCTCGGTGTAGAGCTCTAATACAAAAAAAATGCAAAAAATCCGAACAAAAGGGCACTCATTAACTGAAGTAGGGTGCCTCACTAAGCGCAAGTTGTTGGATGGTTGTTGGTAACAAAAAGACCTGAAATGTTTAATCCATTAGAGGGGATGAGAATACTCAATAAGGGACAACATACTAAAGTGACTCTAGGTCATCACATAAATCGTTTTGAAATTGTTTTCTACAAATATCGCATACGCGTGTATACTTATATAATATCAATATACACGCATATATATATATATATATATAATAGTTTAAAAACATGTCTCAAAATGCTTCGCACAGAAGGCAAACAACACGCATTCATACATAAGCCATATGTTTCTCCTATCTGATTATCAGACACAAAACCTGACTAAACTGATGAATTTCCTAACTGACTATCTGATGTGGAATCCTTGCCACCTAACCCGTGTGTCTGACCAGACACACAGTATTACCACCAATCTTGGTAACTAGGCTTTGACTGAATAATGGTATACCAAAAGCTACGCATTCTCATAGCTAATGTGTCCTAAGTCAAAACAGATTATACAGATACATTCTTAGCAAGCAAGCATACAAATAATACTAACGTTATTACTGAACATATCTAAATATTCTAAGTATTGAAGTCTTACTCCATATCTCACATAAACCAAATTTTAGGAATTGTCAATCCTTAAATTAGTTCATATTACATAGCATATCAAAACACATTAAAAACAGAATAATTTTATGAAAAACACAACTTTTGTATCTGATATGGCATCCAACTCACCTAGATGTCAAGTCAGAACATATCATATAGTAGTCAAGTACGGTACTGTGGCAATACAAAAATGCATGGAATGCATATGCTAGTCCCAACCCTCCGACGACGTCGAAAATCTTATTGTGATCAAATATCCAACCGTCTATTCGATAATCGAATGTTTGGTTAAATAACAGTCTAGTCCCTCAACTTTTAATAAATTACACTTTAGTCCCTAAGACATTGGTATTTTATAATTCAGCACTCAAACTTTTAAAAAAATATAAATCAGTCCTCTAAATATTTCATATTTATATTTTAGACCTCAAATAATTGAAATTTTGCATTCTAGTTACTATGGCGAAAATTTTATAAAAAAGGCTCCAAATTCGTCCAAAACGTTACAATCTGTTCCAAATCACCTGAATCACATCCAAATATGCTAAGTCATATAAATAATCAACCAATTTCACTAATTAATCCAATTGACATCGCAAAACCCAAATTCCTCTTCTTCCAAACCCTAACCAACTCAACCACACTTAAATCTTCAAATCCCAACTCAAACTCACTCATTTCTATGTTTATTCTAGCATAAGCTAATAAGATCCAAGTAAAACTCCATCAATTTCTTGCTAAAATCCGAACCCTAACCAAACCCAGCATCAACACAATATTCTAGCTTAAAAGAATAAATTCTAGATTATTCTAGCAAAAATGGAAGTAAAAATGAGTTGAGAGAGAGATCTTACCTCAAAAAATTGAGAGGAAATGAAGGAGAGGCAAATAGAAGAGAGGAGAGTCGGGTTTGGAGAGTAGAGGAACCTTTGGCATGGTGAATGGCCGGCTATTGGGTGTGGGAGGGGTATTTATAGACCCCTCCACCAAAACACATCATTTCAGTAATAACTAGCACTCACTCAAGTAAGTTTTAGCTTCAGGGGGGAGGGGGGTAGTTTTTTGAAGCATTGTTCACCTGAGTAAGCTAATAACTTACTTAAGTTATCCGAGTCTCATTTCACTCGAGTAACATAAATTGCTTACTCGAGTTATCTAAGTCCTACTTCACTCAAGTAACCAAAAAATTTACTCGAGCAATACATTGTTCTAGAGGACTCAACAATGATCACATCACTCAAGTAACACGATATTTACTCTAGCAAACATATACTTCACCCAAATAAACATGAACTTACCCTAAAGTCCAACCGCAAATGAGCGAGGTGTTACATGACTATTCGTTGAGTTTTACTTCTGATGATGATGTGATTGTTGTTTTGGATTCCTGTGTGGTTGTTGCACTTGGTTATGTAGATAAAATGGGAGTGACATTTCAACAGGGGTTGATAAGGTCACACTATGTTGGAAGAACTTTTATCGAACCATCACATAATATTAATGACCTTGGTGTTAAGCTTAAGTTGTCTCTAGTTAGGGAGTTTTGGAAGGAAAAAAATTGTAGTCTTGGATGATTCAATAGTAAGATTATGAGAGGAACCACCTCATCGAAGATTGTTAGGTTGCACGAAGAGGCTAAGGCCAAAGAGGTTCACATGAGCATTGTAAGCCCATCAATAACTGCTTTTTGTTATTACGGAGTTGATACACCAAATTTCGAGGAATTGATATCAAATAGGATAAGCGTGGAGGAGATGAAGGCTATGTTTCATGGAAACGTGGTAGGTTAGGAGTTTTAGCATTTCAAAATCGTCTTCGAAACAGAAATGATAAGAAACGCCTAAAAATGTTTCAGGCTCGTTTCCTAAATAAACCAAAAAATTGGAAATGTTCTTGATTAGGAAACATGTTTCCTAATCTAGTATAAAACATCAAACCCTAATTAGATCCTCCACATTCTTGAAATATCAAACATCAAACGTTCTTGAAACATCAAACCACTAAAAGTTAGAGCCTGGTGATTGTCAGCCCCGCCATAAAGCAGGACACAAACCTTCTTCAGGTTGGTCATTGAACACTGATCACAACCACCAAATCCATGGTTGATAACCACTCAAGTAATTATTTTTTATATGTTATTTTTTGAATTGAATCAAATAAATATAAATGATGACTTTGTTTTAATACAAACAAATTTTCAGATTGGTTGAATTATGGATTCTAGTAGAAGTGGAAGTTCTACCCCTACTAATGAAAATACCAGTCCTTTTGTGGCAGTATGTCAAGAGACTTGACAAAATCGGAGAAGGTGGAGGTAACTATAAGGGGATATGCAAATTTTGTGGTGAAGAAAAACAAGGGAGTTATACTAGGTTACGCTCATTTAATAAAAGAAAAAGGAAAAGGAATAGCTGCTTGCAAAAAAGTTAGATTTGATGATCTTTCTGACATGAAAAAATTAGAAGAACAAGCTTCCGACAGAGTTTTGAACTCCTAACCCAAGCGAGTCCTATTGCATTCTTCTAGCGAGTCCAACAGTATTTTAGAAAGACATACATTGACTTTAACTAATACTAGTATTTCAGGTTCTTTAAAAAAATAGAAGAATTAATGATTCTCCTCTTGGTAAAGCATTTGATATGCAAACTAGAATTCAATTGGATGCAGAAATAGCTAGAATGTTCTATACTAGGGGTCTACCATTTAATTTGTCTAAAAATTTTTATTATTTGAGTTCTTATTCATTTGCTACTAACCATTCGTTAGGTGGATACATGCCTCCAAGTTATAATAAATTAAAAACCACGTTGCTTCAATAAGAGAAAGAAAATGTTCAAAGATTACTAGAACCTATTAAGAGCGCTTGGCAGGAAAAGGGCATTAGTATTGTTAGTGATGGTTGGAGTGATCTATTGAGGAGTCCTTTAATAAATGTAATGATTGTAAGTTATATATATATATATATATGATTGCTCAAGTGAAGCGAAAGATAAGTGTTTTATTGCTAATATTTTGAAAGAGGTAATTAATGAAGTTGGTAATGACAAAGTGGTCCAAATCATTATTGATAATGCAAAAAATTGCAAAGGTATTGGTGAAATCATTAAAGTTATGTATCCGAATATCTATTGGACTCCATGTGTTGTTCATAGTCTAAATCTTGCATTGAAAAGTATATGTGCTACTAAGAATGTGGGAGAAAATCAAGAACCATATGAGGAGTGCAATTGGATCATAAATATTCATTTTGATGCAAAAGAAATCAAGAATTTCATTATGAATCATTTAATAAGATTGGCTATATTCAATCGATTTAGCACTTTAAGGTTGGTTTCAGTAGTAGAGACTTGTTTTGCTTCTATTTTTGTTATGGTTAAAAGATTTAAACTTATTAGGTGTGCTTTAGAAGCTATGATTTTATGATACAAACAAACCTTGTCTTCACTTGGTATATGAAATGTGGGATTCAATGATTGAAAACACGAATAAGATTATTTTTAAGCATGAAGGAACTCAACTAAATGACTTTTCATCTTTTTATTATGTGGTTCATACCATTCTTGTTGAGCGTTGGGCAAAGAACAACACTCAACTCCATTGCTTAGCTCACTCACTGAATCCAAGGTGACACTTTAGATTATACTCATGATTTTTTTTACAGTTTTTTTATTATTCTAATAATTTTTCTTTTTTAAAAGGTGTTATAGTGACAAATAGCTTCAAGGAGGAGAAGGTAAAATGCCATCTCATATGGATAAAGAAGTATTCGTTGAAAGAATCAATTGTTTTAGATGAATATTTTCTAACGAAGAAGAGCAAGATAAAACTAACAATGAGTTTGCTAATTTTTCTCTTAAAAGTGGGGCATTTGGAGATCCTAATACTATTGCCGGTATGTATGATTCAGAACCTAGGCATTAGTGTGCATGCTTCGGTGCACATGCACCTTTACTTCAAAAATTAGCTTTTAAAGTGCTTAGATAACCGTGTTCTTATTCTTGTGCTGAAATAAATTGGAGTACTTATTCCTTCATTCATTCATTGAAAAGGAATAAATTAAACCCAAAATGTGCAAAAGACTTAGTTTACATTCATAATAATTACATTCATAATAATCTTCGCCTCTTATCAAAAAGTACCTCTCAATATCTTCATAAAGAAAAAACAAAAATGTGTGATGTTGTTGGAGATGAATTTGGAAGCATTGATGAAGTAGATGTTCTCGAAGTTGCCAATCTCTCTTTGGATGAACCAGAGTAGGAGGCATTTTTGGTTCAAGCGTAAAAAATATCATGCAAAATGTAGATACTAATATGGAGAAAGTACCATAAAATGCAATATATTATATCCAATACATTGCATTATTTTTTTCCTTTCAATTTTGATTATGAAAGTTTTAGATTCTTTTATTATTAAGAAACTTTCAAGTTATACTATAACTGTTATAGATATTTTTAAATACATTCTTATACTTTTAATATTTACAAACATACCTATGTATTTTTATTATTTACACATTTTCTGCACGTTTCTGTTTCCTATATTTTTGAAAATTGATGTTTCTTGTTCCTGTTTCCTTTTCAGTTTCCGTTTCCGTGCTACATAGACAGAAAGAGATCATAAAAAGTCTAAATAGATCATTGGAATCTATCTCTACAAGGTGAAGAAGAAGAAGAAGAAGAAGAAGATGACGAATACCCCTATGTGGTGTATAAATAAAAAAATCTTAAAATTTACTTCTTTTGAGTTATTACAACAGGAAAAAAATGCCAAAATGAGTTTGATCAGCAACACTAAAAATTGGTAATCAATTTTAGCAAGCAAATGCAATTCTAAAACGTCATTTGATTAAGTTACAAACTTTATTGGGGATAAATAAATCTCTTATATAATCCCTACAGATAATAATTAAAGACATTTAAAGTACAATGAAGTGAAGCGGAGGAGAAGTCATGGATTTGAGCTCTCCCTTATTGCCTTTTCTCTTGCTCTTTGCATTTGCATGTCATTGCCATTATATAATAATGTCTCCTCAATATGAAGAATAATCCTCTCTAGTACGACTGCACGTCTGAGTATGTATGTATTCAGCAAGTTCACGCTCAGAACTATAACCTTCAAAACTAACTATCTCCACCACTTCAAGGATCTAATGAGGCATTCCAATCTTATTACATAATTCGCGATTTAGAGTCTGACCCCATTGTGTAAGGGTATTCCAATTAGTGGTCCAATGGGGGAAACCAAACTCATAAGACCGTTCAAGCTATCTAGAAC
>CAODLS011010776.1:0-10078 GCA_948243855.1 Flueggea neowawraea
CTGCCCTGAAAGGTTGAGCTTCTCGCCGTACCACTTCGAGACCCGGATCTGTTTCTACGACGACGACGTCGTTTTAGTGCAACCCATAACCCACCACCACTGCAAGCCTCCCACATGACCACCAAAACCAGATCTATGTAAAAGGGTGTTCGATTTTGATTTTCAAGAAGTTTGATGACTGTTTTGACGAGATTAGAAGGCTTTCGAAGGAAAGAGACGGTGGATTTTAGAGAGAGAACAGTCGGGTTTTGAGAGAGAGAGCGAGAGAGTGCGGGAGAAATCTGTTTGGGTGTTTGACTTAAAAGTAAAGTGTTTTTGTAAACATTCAATTTCGTCAATTCTATCAATTAAAAATAATTTTGAAAGTCGTATATGCTACATTTAAAAAATAAAATAATTTATTTATTAATTAAAATATATTTAAAATATTTTAAAATTATTTTTTTATTATATTATAATAAAATATTTATGGAGAGGTTGTAAAAGATGCTTTAAAAAAGAGGAGTATAATGAATGCCCTTAGGCTGATGATGCATTGACGAAGACTAGGCTATTTTTCTATTACGGCCGGCCAGAGAACGAATTCGGTGTTAGTTAACATTAACAGCCACGATAAAATGAACCAAACTCGTTAGCGACTTAAACCACAATTTGCATCGCACCATAATAACAGCAACCCATTAACAAAAAATGCTGAAATGTTACATAGGAACAAATCATCATTCCCCGGAGCCATCTGGCTGCAGATCTCAAGAGATTCGTCCAAGTGAACGCAGAACCTGTTCTCGGATAATGCCGATTGATATGTCTGAGGTTTAACAGCTGATTCAAACGGATAATTCTGAATTTGAAATGAGAATTCCATCACTATCTGCATACAACCATTCCCCGTCGCGAATCAGGGCTCCTCCAATGTGCACTGGCATATGCTTCTCGCCGATGCCTCTTTTGTTGGGTTTCACTGGACTCGAAGCCAATGCTCTTACACCAATATCACATGTATTAACATCATCCACATCCCTGATGCAACCATTCACTAAAATACCCGCCCATCAGATATTCTGAGCCAATTGTCCCAAATTTCCTCCAACCAAAGCGCACCTCATGCTTCCCCCACCATCTATAACAAGGACTCTTCCTTCTCCTTGTGTTTCAAGCATCTCCCTGACTAGCACATGGTCTTCAAACACCTTGAGTGTGATGATGGGGCCTGAGAATGCTCGACGCTGACCATAGATCTTGAAAACAGCAGGTTGCCAATAATGCTGTATTTGAATCACAGACTTCAGCTGTCGCTATGGCAGCCATGGTTTACCCTACAATATAGCTGTCAAGTAGTCAATAAGACGCCAAAGTAACATGAAAGATACAATACAAAAGATCCTCGATCTAAATACTACCCTGGTTTTCACAATGCTTAGTGTCTTGACTGCAGAAAGCTCATTAAAAGAGAATGGAGTAACCAGATCAAAGAATTGGAAGGGTAAGAGGTCATCTTTGAATGATATATTTGTGCGAAATTAATGAAAAGAGAATAATACATACATATATATATATATATATATATAAAATCTGATCCACAGCACATATTTTCTCCACTCTCAATGGACTAGTACTTCCCCACTATTCTACAAACCTGTACTTAACTCCTGGCCTTCAATCAGAGACATTCACTTAGCACAGATTTGTATTTCAAGTAACATCAAGGCATAAGAAAAGCAAAAGAACAACTGATAATTGTATAAGAACAGTGTTAATCATACCATAGCATCTGATAATCACAACTTTGAAACTGTTAATCACAACTTTGCAAGAAGCTATACCAAATAATTCAAGAAAATGAAGCCCTTGTGGAACATAGAACTTGATCTTCGATTTCAAAGCAATGACATACAATGGCATTGTCTGATTTCAATCCCACTACCTACCTCTCCCATGACCTTGAGAGAATTTACAGATTTTCAACAAACAAATAATGCTAATATCGTTGAATAATCATTCCAAAATTAAAGCATAAGGTAATATATGCACAGAACAGAGTGCCCTAAAATGCATTTGTATAGCCATCACTATCCTAAAAATGACTCCAAAATTAACACAATGCCATATCCAAGACCTCAGAATAAGATAATTGCTTCTCTTTCACCAACGAAAAACTCTGACAAACTCAGAAATTAAATTGTTCATAAAACATCTAGAAAACAAAAATGAATTAAAAAAATGAAAGATTTTCACGTTCACATACCATACAAGCAGAAAAAAGAATACAGAACCAACCCATCAACAATAATTAAACTGAGAACATCTAAAGAGAGTAGAGTTGCGAAACTCAGTACCTGCAAAAGAAATTGAGGAACTAAATCCAGTAATTAAGCTGTTTAGGAATTAATAGAGAGCGAGGGTCATTGACTAAAAAATAAAGATAGAGAGGGAGAATCAATGCGTGGTTTTTGGGTTAGAAATGAAGCGAAATTAAGGGGATGGAGGAGTGAATTGGAAGTATGAACCAAGGTTGACGGCAGACTACCTCGTTGGTCAGCGTGCCACTCTGACATCACTCTCTCCTATAGTATATAAAACAACGTAATCTGCAATGTAAGTCTGGTACGCAAATTCGTTGGTTCTCGTCACTTTAGTGTGTGCTCACAGACAGTCGTCACTTGGAGTAGGGGTTGTCTTAGCTTTTGTGAGAATGTTGCTAACTAATGCCCAGACCTTGAGCTGACAATTTCCAACACCATTGCACCATTGTGCGATTTGATTTGTGAGTAGACAATTACGATATGACATTATTAATACAAATTTCATTTTTATTATTTTCATATCATGCATGATCTTATAAAAATACAAATGAATTAACACCATTATAAAAACTAAAGGATCGCGAGTTCCATAAATGTTACTTGTCAAAAAAAAAATTTCAGACCCACATGAAACGTCCAAGTCCAACCTCTGCAAATGACTTTGACATTAGCATCTAATCCACACAAAGTGACTAACAATATAAACACAAGATCGCTGATTTTTTTTTTGACAGTTTATTAGGGGAACTGGAAATTTTGACCTGCAAGATTTAAAAGCCGGCAGGACAGTTTTAGAATTTCATCAATGCAAACAATGCTGAAATGTTAGATAGAAAAAAAACCACCATTCCCCGGAGTCATCTGACTGCAGATCTCAAAAGATTCGAATAAGTGAAAGCAGAACCTGTTCTCGGATAATGCCGATTGAAATGTCTGAGGTTTAACAGCTGATTCAAACGGATAATTCTGAATTTGAGATGAGAACTCCATCACTATCTGCATACAACCATTCCCCGTCACGAATCAGGGCCCCTCCTATGTGCACTGGCATATGCTTCTCGCCAATGCCTCTTTTGTTGGATTTCACTGGATTCGAAGCCAATGCTCTTACCCCAATATCACATGCATTAATCTCATCCACATCCCTGATGCAACCATTCACTACAATGCCCGCCCATCCCATATTCTGAGCCAATTGTCCCAAATTTCCTCCAACCAAAGCGCACCTCATGCTTCCCCCACCATCTATAACAAGGACTCTTCCTTCTCCTTGTATTTCAAGCATCTCCCTGACTAGCACATTGTCTTCAAACACCTTGAGTGTGACGATGGGGCCTGAGAATGCCCGACGCTGACCATAGATCTTGAAAACAGGTTGCAAAACTCGCAAGTCACCAGTGGCCAATAATGCTGCATTTGAATCACAGGCTTCAGCTGTCGCTATGGCAGCCATGGTTTACCCTGCAAAATAGCTGTCAAGTAGTCAATAAGATGTGAAAGTAACATGAAAGATACAATGCAAAAGATCACTCGATCTACATACTACCCTGGTTGTCATAATGCTTAGTGTCTTGACTGCAGAAAGCTCATTAAAAGAGAATGGAGTAACCAGATCAAAGAATTGGAAGGGTAAGAGGTCATCTTTGAATGATATATTTGTGCGAAATTAATGAAAAGAGAATAATACATATATATAAAATCTGATCCACAGCACATATTTTCTACACTGTCAATGGACCAGTACTTCCTGACTATTCTACGAACCTGTACTTAACTCCTGGCCTTCAATCAGCGACATTCACTTAGCACAGATTTGTATTTCAAGCAACATCAAGGCATAAGAAAATCAAAGAACAACTGATAATTGTCTAAGGACAGTGTTAATCATGCCATAGCATCTGATAATCACAATTTTGAAACTGTTAATCACAACTTTGCAAGAAGCTATACCAAATAATACAAGAAAATGAAGCCCTTGTGGAACATATAACTTGACCTTCGATTTCAAAGCAATGACATACAATGGCATTGTCTGATTTCAATCCCACTACCTACCTCTCCCATGACCTTGAGAGAATTTACAGATTTTCAACAACCAAATAATGCTAATGTCGTTGAATAATCATTCCAAGAACAAAGCTATGCACAGAACGAGTGCCCTAAAATGCATTTGTATAGCCATTAGTATCCTAAAAACGACTCCAAAATTAACACAGTGCCATAAACAAGACCTCAGAATAAGATAATTGCTTCTCTTTCACCAACGAAAAGCTAAGTCTGACAAGCATAAAGCATCTAAAAGACAAAATTGAATTAAAAAAAATGAAAGATCTTCACGGTCACATACCATACAAGCAGAAAAATAAATATGCAGATCCAACCCATCATCAATAACCAAACTAAGAACATCTAAAGAGAGTAGAGTTGCGAAACTCAGTGCCTGCAAAAGAAATGGAGGAACTATATCCAGTAATTAAGCTGTTCAGGAATTGATAGAAAGAGAGGGTCAGCGAGTGGTTTTTGGGTTAGCAATGAAGCGAAATTAAGGGGGAGATGGTGGAGGAATGAATTGGAAGTCTGAATCAAAATTGACGGCAGACTATCTCGTTGGTCAGCGTGCCACTCTGACATCACTGTCGCCTATAGTAGATAGAAAACAGCGTAATCGATGCAAGCCTGGTCCACAAATTCGTTGGTTCTCGTCATTTTAGTTTGTGCTGATGCTGACTGTCGTCACTTGGAGTAGGGGCTTGTTTTAGTTTTGTCAGAAAATTTGTATTTTGTTGCTAACTAATCCCCAGACACTGAGCTTACAATGATACCACTGCATCATTGCACCATTTGTTTGTATATAATTACGATATAATTAATATAAATTTTATTTTTATTATATTTTATATTATGCGTAACTATGTTAATAAATAAATAAGTTGATTTAATTATGATATAATAATATAAATAATCAGTTTATCTAAATTGATTATGTAAACTTGTAGATGTTATTAAACGTTCTTCAAAGTTGCACATTGAAAATTGATCTACCCATATGGGTTTGTGAGCAATTTTATTAACAATGTATCGTGTCAAGACTAAATTGTGTCCAAATTTACTTGACTCAAAATTTGTGTGGTTATTGAAAGAAAATTTTACTGTAATAGCATCATATATATTATAGTATTTTGAATAGCAAATAAATTAAAAAGTTATTTATGTGTATGTTTATGTTACTGAGAAATGAAATTTCTTTGTTTGGGAGGATTTTTTAAGAACCGTTATTTGATTGACATATAAATGATATTTTGATGTTTTAATGTGAATTTAGTAAATAATGCTTATTATTTATAGTTGCATCAATTTTATTAATGATAAATTTGTTAAAAATTTAGTAGATTAATAAATAATGGAAGTCTAAGAGTCATATTTAATTATTTATTTAATTTTTATAATTTTAAGGATTTATAGTTTTAAATTTTCATTTTGTTGTAGAATTTTAAATAATAACTTTTAGATAATTAATTTGGATAGTTGTGGTAACCATAATCGATCTAACCCAGAATTTTCAATATCTAACGTTATAAGAATAAATTAATAACTCAATTTAAAAAATTTCAGTTAGGGAAGATGTTGCAGATTGAATGTTAATTTTGATTTTTTTTAGTTTTAGAATCTAATCTATGTCACTCATCAAATAATTTGGTATTTAAAACTAATTTACGTCTATACTTGCACTAGGCTGACAATCTAGTATGTTCTATACCAAAAACAAGCACCACCAAAAAATATTAGATTTTATATGGTAAAGACATAATTCACTCCTCTCTCAAGCAAGCCTTTAATTATATTTTCAATAAATCTAAAAAATTTAAAAAATACCATTAAAAACTTCTTATTGTTGACTTCGGTTTTGATGATGATAATTGCAAAACATCCATGAAAGATGTACTAAGTTGCAGACTTATTGATATCTTGATACAAAGCACATTATGCCTATGCAAGTCACGTTGATCATGATGAAAATGGCATTAAGGTGTGTTACACTATATACAAGGCACATAGATCATCCATTTTAGAAGAGCAAAGTATCAGACTTTCATCAATGCACGTTACACAAGCTACAACACACGTTATTGGAGTTGTTGAATGATACAAGACACGTTGTAGAGCAAAAAGAACAACCTTTGAAGAAATTCTCCACTCACGTTACAAACGGTGCAACGCACGTTGACGAGGTCGGATAAGGACAAAGCCAAGGCGCTCTTCGGGTTTTGAATTTGAATATCCTCTGACACGCTGACGTGGATTAAATGTGCGATCTTAAGATTAAGTCGACAACGCACGTTGCATAAGGTGCAAGTAACATTGAAGATTCACTGGGTGAAATGTGCATATTCTGGAAGGAAGAACAACGCATGTTGAACAAACCACAAGCCATGTCGAGTTATGATCAACGCACGTTGAAGGTGGTACAATGCATGTTAATGACAATCCATTCAAGGTCGTGGCGACTAGAGTTCTTGTAAGGCGCGTTGAATTGCTATCAAATCACGCATAACTCAATGGTAAAAAGTACAACGCACGTTAAATGAAGATACAGTGCACATTGTATAAGGTGACATCATTTAAAATAGAATGTTTCACTCTCTCACAACGGCTATTTCGAGGCTTCAACGACTATATCTTCAAGAGTTGCTATAAATAGACATCCCTGGACAGATGAGAAGTAAGAGATACCCTTGCCAAGAATTGCTAATCATTTTATCTCTCACTTCTACCTTTCTCACCCATTTGAGCTATTTTCTTGCTATCTTACTGTTGGGTTTGAATGAGCTATTTTCTTGCTATATCTTCAAGAGTTGCTATAAATAGACGTCCATGGACAGATGAGAAGTAAGAGATACCCTTGCCAAGAATTGCTAATCATTTTATCTCTCACTTCTACCTTTCTCACCAATTTGAGCTATTTTCTTGCTATCTTACTGTTGGGTTTAAATGAGCTTTAATCTGCTATACACTTTAGGTTAAATTTGTAACAAATAAGGTTGTTTGCTTGGGGTAGATAGGTTTCCTTGTTGAGCCTTAGAAAAATAAGAGTGGTTGCTAGTGATCCTTAGAAAACTAGAGTTGGGTTTGACTTGGTGATCAAGTAAAAACAAGTAGCTCTGTTTGACTTGTTGATCCCGCAAAAATAAGTGGTCAGATTTGCTAGTTGAGCCCACAAAAATTAGTGGTTAAGATTTTCTAGTTGAGCTCGTAAAAACTAGGGAAACAATTTTCTTGTTGAGCTCGCAAAACAAGGTGTAAAGATTTTCTTGTTGATCCTGCAAAAACAAGATGTAACAATTTTTGCCTCCACCCACAAGTGAGGTTGATAGTGGATTGAATTCTCTAGTTGAGGTTTGAGGAGTGGACGTAGATCAGGAGGATTGAACCACTATAAATATTGAGCTTTAATTTCTCTCTCCCTACTCTTTTTACTTTGCTTTGCACTTGGATTTGATTTACATTATTGTTGAGTGTGGATTGGATCTTTAGAGCTTCCGTATTTACACTTTGATTTAAGTTTGAAAGAAAAACTTTGTTATTAGTTTTTCATTTGCAAAAGATTTTCAACAAAGTTTTTTACTTGCTAAAAATCCAATTCACCCCTCTTGGATTATCATTCTATTCCCCCTACTAAGACTTACAATTGGTACCAGAGCATGCACTCTTGATATATTTCTCTTTGGCTTAACATCCAATGAGTTAAAGATCTCAAAATTGTTGGATCATGGGTGATCAACAATAAAGATCTTTTATGTGTTTTGATGATGAACAAAATGATATTGTCAAATCCTCACTCGAGTAAGATGCCTATTCACTCGAGTAACATTTGTACCTAGTTTATTTCACTCGAGTAAGCCAAGTCATCACTCGAGTAAGCCAAGTCATCACTCGAGTAATGTACGAAGAACAGAGGCTAAGTCATCACTCGAGTAATGCACGAAGAATAAAGGAATGGGGTACGAGCTGAAGCTACTCACTCGAGTAACAAGAAAAGTGTCACTTGAGTAATCCATGTGTCATATCACTCTAGTAAGCAGGAAGCGTCACTCGAGTAAGGAAGAGTTCAAGGTGATGCATTTTGAACTATCTCACTCGAGTAACAAGAAGTGTCACTCGAGTAAGCAAAAGGTGTCACTCGAGTAAATCATCAACCCAGAAAGCTGTAACGAGCAGAAATGCATTCCAACGATCATATTCTCACCACCAACGGTCATATTGAATGGAATGGCTATAAACACATCAAGGAAGGGCAGAAAAATGTGGATGATCATATGGATTCAAGTCCCAATCATTTTCATCATTCCCCTTACTCCAAAACACCAAAATCAAGCTAGAGAGAAGATCAAGGGCATCAATCAAACACATGTACTCCTAATATAGAGCTTTTATTTTTTGTAAATGTTTTGAAAACACTTTGAGAGTGAGTTAGGTTTTTTGTAAGCCTAGAGAAAACAACATTGTGAGGCTTTAGAGGTATGAGCCGAAATCAACCTTGTTGACTTTAGAGGTGTGAACTGTAATCAACATTTTTGGCTTTAGAGGTGTGAGTCGCAATCAACCTTGGTGTAAGGCTTTGTTGGATTGAGCCGAAATCAATATTCGAGATAGTGGAAATCCTAAGTGAGACTTAGGTAGTGGATGTAAGCATGGTTGACCGAACCACTATAAATCTTAGTGTTGTTTTCTCTCTTACTTCAACTCACTTTCGCTCTCCAAAACTCAACCAAGGAATTCCCAAAAAAATTCTCCAACAAAAATGGCATCCATTCATGACATTACAAGATAGGAAGGTTTAGCTATTAATCGTGCTCCTTTCTTTGATGGTAGTGATTACATTTATGGGAAAACAAGAATGAGAGTCTTCCTACAATTAGAAAACATAGACATTTGGGATGTTGTTGAGGAAGGTCCATATGTGCCAACTAAGCTTGTAGATGGAATACAAGTGAAGAAGCTTAAAGAAGAGTGGAATGAAAATGACAAAAGGCGAATCTCATACAACCACAAAGCTATGCACGCTCTCTATTGTTCCTTGAGCAAATATCAGTTCAAAAAGGTTCAACAATGTTCTACTGCTCAAGAAATTTGGCAAACTTTGGAGGTTACTTATGATGGAACAAGCCAAGTCAAAGAAAACAAAATTTCTCTTATTGTCCACAAATATGAGCTTTTCAAAATGGAGGAAGAAGAATCAATTTAAGAAATGTTTGATCGATTCAACGACATCCTCAATGGTCTCAATTATCTTGGCAAATCATATACAAATTCTGATATTGTGAGGAAGATTTTAAGGGCTTTGCCAAAAACGTGGGCTTCCAAGAAAGATGTAATTTTAGAAGCTAAGGATTTAAATTCTTTGCCTTTGGAGGAGTTAATTGGTTCTTTTCTTACTCATGAAATGAGTATGAAAGAAGATGAAGAACAAGAAGGCAATAAGAAGAAGATGACAGATTTGGGCATTGCATTGAAAGCTTCAAAGTGCATTGAAAACTCAAGCTCAAGTGATGATGATGGTGATGAAGAGGATGAGTTTGAGGACATGGAATACCTCACAAAGAGATTTTGCAAGTTCTTCAGTAAAGAAAAAGGTACAAAGGAGGCAAACAAGAAGAAAAGCAAGCTCATTTGCTATGAATGTCATAAACCGGTTGTCATCACTTATTTTTGGGTGATACCAAAATTCAAAAACTAAAAAAATTAATTCGGATTCGATTTTTGTTTAAACTCGATTT
>CAODLS011010822.1:0-15458 GCA_948243855.1 Flueggea neowawraea
AAGTGCAAATTTTTTCATTGTTTTGTTTTTGTTGTTTGAAAAATAATCGAAAAAATCGTTGGGATCCATTGAAAAAATATTTGGAGAGAAATTTTACGAGTTGAGAGAGTTTGGGGGAGCGAAATGGGTGTTTGAAGTGGAGAAATGATAGAAAAAAATATGTTTAGGAGGGTATTTATAGGAAAATGAGTAAAACTAGCCGTTAAGGACCAAAATGATAATTTTTTTGCCCCAACGGTACTCCAACGGTAATATTACCGTTAGAGTAAATCTGATCGTTGGATCAATTAGATTCAACGGTCAGATTTTGATTTTTTTTTAAAAATAAAATTGTCTGCCCCGCGCCTAACAGCTAGCAGGAGGACGGGCTAGCAGACCGAGACACAGTAACCCGTCCCAGTCTGCGGGGCTAGGAACGAGGCCGTTAAAACCAGCCTAAAAGAGTTCACAGACCCAAGGCGCGCTTTTAACAACAAGAATCAAAATGGGTAATGTATAAAACAAAGAAAGGTTAAAAAAGATTACAAATTCAAGGCCAATTCCTCTAGAAGCTCCTTGAACCATTGAGACACCACCTTCCCATTCAGAAGCAGAAACAGATGAAGATGAGAAAGAAGCTCTTGTAATTGATTTCAGACCCGAAACAAATCTGGAAGTTGTGATCTTGAACAACGCTCGGCGGTTTGGAACCAAAAGCTTCATCTTTATTGTTGTTCTGCAACTGGGTTCTCTGAATTACCAGATAAAGGAGAGTGTTTGATGATGATGTTGGTTAGTAGTTAGTTGTTTTAATTGATTAACTTAACGGCTCTATAACTACCTTTGAATAGGATAGGAGAAGCATCTAGGGCCTAATCCCAGCTCGACCCATTAATGGAAGTGATAATTATTCGCGCACGTCATTTTTCAAATTTACGACGTGACTTTTCTAATCACACGATGTCTTGTTTATATGTTATTGATTTGTTGTTGATATTTATATATTGTTGGTATATTGTTGATTTATTGTTGATGTTTTTTATATTTATAAATTCAAAGTGTCTTGTTTATATGTTGTCAATATCTTTGTTTATATGTTGTTTATATGTCAAACATAACATATAAACAAAATATTAACAATATATAAACAATATATCAATAACAAATCAACAACATATAAATTACAGATTATTTATATATTATTTTTAACATATAAACAATATATAAATAAAATATCAATAATATACAAAAATATTCAAACAATATATGAACAAGAAATAACATATAAATATCAACAACAAATTAACAACATATAAATATCAATAACAAATCAACAACATATAAACAAGTCCGTGAATCTGTAATATTGATTAGTGAACCACACGTTCAAAATTTGAAAAATGCGCCACGTGAATATATAATTAATAATTTTGCCTTGGGTGAATATGTAATTGGCCCTTAATGGAAACTCAATTGTTGGTCCATTGAGCTAATATGGACCAACATAAAACTGTATAAATAAATATATTTATTCATAATATTATACTTTATTTTTTCATAATTTTACTCTTATTAAGAATTAAACACTCGGTCATTTAGTATTGAAAAAATGTTTCTAAGACTAATGAGTTATAATCTCATTGCTTAACATTGTACATCTTGTATTGCAAATTGTAGGTTAAAATTGCTACAAAGTTTTACTGGAACCAAATTTGAATTAGTAAAATATTAAAGAGGTATTTAGCGCTGAGCGATTTTAAAAAACTTGACATTTCTAATCCCAAAATTTCAATTTTATCACATTCAAGTGATTTCTAACATCAAATAGCATCATGTTTTCAAAAAAAAAAGGCATTATTTCATATGTCAAAATATCAAAACAGTTGATCCTTTAGACATTATTTCATATGTTAAAATATCGAAAACTTTGATCCTTCAGACACTATTTCATATGTTAACATATCGAAACCGTTGATAATTTTTTCTTAGAAAAAATTTGAAGTATGTTTTTATATATATATATATATTCAAACAATCATAACATATATAAATATATAGATGTAGGAAATTTTTTTTGACACTTTTATTTCTCTTTTTTATTTTTAAATTCTTTAAGTCATTTGTTCTTATCTACACGAAAAAATTGCATCTGACCAGAGTTCATACTTTGCTCTCCTAATCTTCTTAAAACTCTACTTGACTACTCTACTAAAAAAATAGATAGTTGATTATTTAAATATTAAAAAAGTGAAAAAATATATGGTTTGTGTACCAAATCAAAGCAGTAAAGGAAAGTGAGTTTGGATTGATATAATGAAATTATGTTTTATTAATTTATCAATGTCATCATGCTCATATTCAGTAGATAAATTAAATAAGTGATATTTACAATTTAGGTCATTCTGTTTATATTTTTTATAAAATATATTAGATATATTAATTTACTATTTGCTTTAATTTAAAAATTAAAAAATGTTTAATTTATTAATTTATTATTTAATTTCATCATGAAATATCAGAAAAAATAATGTATTGTGAAGTTATAGTTATCTTAACATGGTATAACATCATTCCATCAACAATGAAAGTGGAAAACGGCTAAAATTTATGTTGGATAATTATGTTAGTATATATTAAATGTTGAAGACTAATTTAATCTCATGATTTCATGTTTACTGAATAGCTTTACATCAAAATTTTTATTTAGATATTTTATAATTTATAAAATTTTTATATAAATTATGTGTGTTTATTAAAATTAAAAGAAAATAATATTGTAAATATAATTATTTAATAATTTAATAAAAATATATATCACATGTAATGTATGTTTGTAAAAATCTAGTATATATAAAGTCACAATAATCTTAATTATAAGATGGAATCAATATTAGATGACAAAAAAAAATTATAATGGCCAACAAATACATAGACACTAGTTTAGGATAATGATCGAGGTGGATGGGACGGGGCACAGGGTATATGGTGCCACTTAACAATAATAGAGAGCATATAAGTGCAAGGAAATAATTCTTGCTATCTACAACTTTGGACGGTTCTTGTAACACAATATCGTTGCATTAGATCTTCACCCCAACAATTTTCTATCGTTTCCCCACCTTCTCTCTCTTTTTCATCATTATATTATACCCGTGTTTAATAACATGCTCTCCTTTTCTGATCCTCAAATTAACAAACAGCCAAACTCTATTTGAAACGAAAAATGATTAGCAAAAAAAAAAAGATGGTAATAATTGCTTCATTAGTTTTATACTCCGAGATTTATGATAGAGATAACTTGCGTGCACAAGAAACCCGTTTGAAAAAAAAACCTAGTCTCTCTCTACGCTGTTTTCGCTGATTTGCCCTAAGTGGGTTTTTTCTACTCCCTACCGTCGGTCTTCATGGTCGACGACGGTGGGTGAGGCTTCCTCTTTCTCTTTTCGTTTTCTTCAAATAATCCCCTCCTTTGGTTTCCTTTCTCTGTTCTACCTCTGCTTTGTTTCCGGTTTGCTTCTCTTTTTTTCCGGTTGGTGGTTGGCGCTTTTGGAGCCGTTGCTGGCGGAGGACATTTGCTGTGGTGGTTTTCTGTTTCGGTGTTGGTCAGCCCACATCTGGAGCTCTTCTTTTCTCTCAGAACTAGAGGTCAACATCGGATTGGTGACTGCTACGGGTGGAGGAAGGCTGGGACGGCTGATGGTGGTCCATGGGGTTAGGGGTGGTGGATGGGTTCCTGTGATGGTTGCCTCGGGATTTTCTTTGTTTGTTGTTTTTTTTTGGGGTGTAGAAGGCAGATCTATCATGGCCGTTGGTGGCGGATGCCAATGGCGCTCTCGTTGCTACGGTGGTCGGCGGTGGTGGTGTTTGGCTTGGAAGAAGGATGGTCCGTTTGTTGTCATGGTTGTTGTCCATGACATTGTTGGGCTTGTGTCCCATTTTGTGCCCCCTGCAGGTGGGTCTTCTTGCTGGTCTCGGCTGGTGGAGGATGGCAACTTTTCCTGCGCTGCTGGTGGTGGTCGGACGCCGGCGGGTTCAAGATCCAGCCTTTATTATTGTTGTTTAATTTCTAGGCTGTTGCTAGGTTGTGATTAATGTGTTATCTCAACTTGTTATGTTGCTCAATATGCCCATGTTAGTGCATACTCTTTGGCCGTTAGTGTCGATATTGTAGCATAATCTTTGGACTATTATTGTCTATCCTTTCTAGTATCCAATCCAATGTGCAAAATGAATTGTTGTACTCCATAGTTTCAATAATGGAATCTACTTCAGTTAAAAAAAAAAAAGATTTATGATAGAGTGGCATTATTTTTTTTAATTGAAGATTTGAATTCGATTTAATTTAGTTTTCATAAAAACATTAAAATTTAATAGAGAGAGTCTTGCCGCAAAACAATAATTTATTCGATTTGAGAATTAAACAAATATTAAAGTTATATATAAATAGCGAAAGATCATTTAATAGAAAAGAAATATAGTTATCTATTTACAAGCTATGTAAATGGCAGGATCTCAGTTGCAATATTTTAAAATTCTATATTTTTTTTTGAAATCAAAGGTTATGAAAACAAGATCATAAAATAAAAGTATATATATGAGTGGGGAGGGGGCTTTAAAATTCTATATTGGAGTAAGAAATGCTAAACAACTAGGAAACATGTACGTTCTAGTGGTATACATCAATAGTAGAAACGTCAAAACAATTGGAATGACACGATGGAAGATTTTCCAATTATTTTCTCAGTAAAAGTACGTTTTTTTTTAAATCAACATCTATTAAACCATTAATTTATTGATAGTTAAATTATATTATCTATCTGTTTTAGGATTAAAAATGCTATAGGATTAATGTATATAGATAACAATTAAAAAAAACTACATAATGGAGTGAGTGAGATCATTCGTTTGTACAACCTAATAGTAAATTACCACTTGGATTCTATTATTGCTCACTCATGAAAAATAGAAACTTGCTTGATCCAATACGTTCCTCATTATTATATGTAGGACTAATACGTCTGTTAACCTTAGCATCGCTAAAAGGACAAGAAATCAAAGCAAAGTAAGTAGTATATCCTAAGAGTTGAAAACTTATGAAAGCCGAATTTAGAGTTAATGACATGATGTTAGACATGCAATATTAATGAATATATGATTAATGTTTGACCAAAGAATCTAGTATTATACGCTTGACAAGATGTTCTACGCTTATGATTGATTTGAGGTAAGAAAAGAGATCAAATTAGGGTCTATCACCAAAGGTTTTCAAAAAGATTAGTATGTCAACTAATAAGACCACTTTTTCTCTCAAAATCATTACTACAGTCACCCCAATAAACCCAATTGCATCAAAATTTCCATTCAATTCCATTATGACTATCAATCAAATAATGAGAAAAGACCACATCACTCAAAACTTTAGACTGTTCTTTTTCTCCATTGAAGTGAATTCAATCGAAAGGTGGTGTGAAAATTCATCATTAAAGTTGATGGATTTGACAGAACATAGAGTCACTATTTTGTAATAAATTGGAGCAAAAGTGCTTCCATGACTCAGTGTGGCATAAAGTTTCCAATGTAGCGATGGCATGTGTCGACACGTGTTATATTTAACCTAGAATTATGTTTCTGCCTTCATAATAATAACAACCTTTCTCATTTACATATGTTTTGACTTGGATTAAATAAGATCATTTAATTTATCCTTAAATCACTTGTTTAGGTTCACCTAATATCTTCTTAATCATTTGAAAGGTAGCAATTAATCACACATATCCTCGTCAGATATTCGGTCAATTAACAACCTTCCTTGATTTACCAATGCTTTGGAACAAATTAAATAACATTAGCATATCTCCTTAATCATTGAAGGATATAGAAAGACCAAAATAGTCTTCTACAATCTATTAATTATTGCAGTTTCAATTAATAAATTATTTCTAAACTAAAAATTTTGCTTATGTATTTACTTAACCACCCAAGTTCCTAGATCAAAATGTTTCAAAGTTAATTATTTTGGTTAAAGTTTGTAGAGAAAAGAAAACCACGAAGTTGGCTTAATTAACAAATAATTATACGCCTAATTAGTCCATCATCTAGTTTGTATGGTTGACATCACGAATTATCAATACAAAAAAAAGGAACTCAATTTCCATATATTTCTAATTAAATATGTTTGAAAACACGACTCTTTGCCAGAACTTTATAATTAAATCGTTCTTTTCTTTCTTTTTTTGAAGAGAATTAGTGATCGTTTCACATTTTCCTAAGTTAGGCTTGAAAAATTCAACTCATTGAAAGAGATGGATTTAAGGCCTTGCCCTAGAGACTAAAGTGGCCCATAATTTAATCGGTTTTGTGAGTTGCAACATGTGTATATATCAAACTTGATAAAGTACTCCATAATTTCGAATTTTTGGGAGAGTCGTCTTTATTTTTATAATTTACTGATTTATGGATTAGGTTAATAAAATATCATTTGATCGATATAAAAATTGAAAGTTTTGGAGATTCATTAATTTTTCATATCCACAAAGTAATGAACAAGTTGCACACTCGCATTAAAATCACTAGCCAAGCAACTAAATCGCCAAGTAAAAATAAACTTGAAACAGAGTACAAAACTGAATTATGTAAATCATGCTCACATGCATTTATATATATAAATATATAAAACTTCTTACATGCATAATTGGATGCCTATTCACATGCAAAATGACCGGCAGAACCCATGTGTAGCCCACTGAACTCTTATCAAACATTTCTTTAGTTCAGCAAACTTTCATTTTCATCTATTAACTCACCCAACTTTTTAAAACAGTATAACTAGTTCAGTGACGTGTAACGCCGTTACATTTACTATACAAGTCAGATTTTTTTGTTTGGGGTTGATGACATGGATGCCAACAGTGCAAAACATAACATAACACATTTAACCCTTGAACTTTCAGCAAACATCACGTCAGCCCCCCGAACTTCAATATTCACCTATAAACTCACCGAACTCTCTAAAATCATGTTAAGAGCTCCTCCTAGTTACATGAAACTCTTATTAACACAATCGTGTCTTGAAAAAAAAAATTATAAATGATCTATCTAATTTCATTTGAGTATTAATCAAAATTACTTAAAAAATAATTTTGTAATATTATTCAAAAAATAATAGCAGAACACAATCATGTCTAATTTTCAATAAATAATTTTGTAACATTACTCAAAATGAAATTAGATATGATTTAATCAACAAAAAATAATAAAATGAAATAAAATATGATTTACTCAAAATGAATAATAATGTTACAAAACTATTTATTGAAAATTAGACATGATTATATTCTGCTATTATTTTTTGAGTAATACTGCAAAATTTTTTTATGTAATTTTGATTAATGCTCAAATGAAATTAGATAGAGCGTTTATAATTTTTCTTTCAAGACATGATTGTGTTGATAAGAGTTTCATGTAGCTGGAATGAGCTTTTAACATGATTTTAGAGAGTTCGGTAAGCTTATAGGTGAATATTGAGGTTCAGAGGGCTAACGGTATGTTTACTGAAAGTTTAGGAGGTTAAATGTGTTATGTTATGTTTTGGCACTGTTGGCATCCATGTCATCAAACCCAAACGAAAAAATCTGACTTGTACAGTTAATATAACGACGTTACGTATCAGTGGACTAATTATACCGTTTTAAAAAGTTGGGTGAGCTAATAAGTAAAAATAAAAGTTCAATCATCTAAAGAGATGTTGGATAAAAGCTCAGTATGCTATATATGGGTTCTGCCCAAAATGACCTAACCAGTAATAACAATCTCAATTTGCTAATTAATAACTCAGATGTTTAAAAATGGCTAAAACTCGAAGTCAAAACCAAAAAAAATAAAAAAATAAACACAAAAAGTTGGGTGGGATAACATAAAAGAAACAGAAAGCTGAGGAACCCAAAGCAACAAATGTACACATCCCTAAGAGATGAAGACTAATAATATATCATCATGAGTCGTTTAATTTTTTAGCCTATATGTATATGACATTACAACAAATAATAATCATACATGTGATTCTGCTTGGTTGTCATCTTCTTCCATTTATTTCCCATCAAAATTATATATATATATATAAGTGATGAAGAAGTGGTGCTATAAAAATAAAGCCATGGTTGGTGAGTGTTGAATAATTTTTTCCACTTGGAAAGGCAAAGTCCCATCTCTCTGTATCAATCTCTTCTTCATAGCTCACTGAGCTTTCCAGTCATGTCTAGAGGGATGTACTTGTTTTAACTGTTGAAACCTTTTGTTCCTCTGCTTTCTGTCCCATCCACCAATATTCCAAAAGGAATGTGGGACTTATTGAGTCTGTGCTCCCAGTGAACCAGCAACCACAGTCTTTTACTCTCTTTTTTTCCCTCCTCCTACTGATTGTATATCTGACTCTCTCTTCTGGTAATTAATGACAAGAAGATCACAAAAGTCTTGAACAAAATTTCTAAAGTTATATGTATCAAAAAAGAAAATTCTTGCATGCATGAATCACACCTTCAATGGAATAATGTTATAATCCTCTCTTTGAAGCCTCTTGATGACCAAATGATGCAGCATTGTTGTGATGGTGATCAGTAGAATTTGACCAATCAAAGATACTAAAAGGATCAATAGTGGTTTTGCCTTCTTTATGTTGATCATGATGATCATTATTGCCATGACATCCCCCAATGAACCCTTGACTAGACAAGAGGTCAAGATCAGGGTCTGGCTCTATCTCTCCCAAATCAGCAAAGAAATCATCTGATGATGCATCTGCAGGAATTGCAGGCCTGTAACTTTGAGGAATCCCTTGATGATGATCAGTACTTATCTGATCATCACAACCATCATCCATCTCCATTTGTTTTTCCATATCTTCAAACTCTTCTTTCACAGCTCCTGAGCTTGAACCACCAACACCACTACTATTATTTATTGGTGAAAGAATGTTTGGAGACAAAGTAGTAGTGCCATTGCTACTTTCTTTTTGTTCTTCTTTAGCATTGTTTGCAACATTACTACTTGGTGCCTTTCGAGAGGAGCCTGCATAATTAGACCTTTTTGTAGGGTTGGTTTTGGGCGGTTGAGACCTTGTTGAACCTACAAGTGCATTTCTTTCAGTCGGCCATGGATGATTATGCTCAGAAGTGTAGGTTATGACCAACGTGTTGGGATCGGTTCTACTTCTCTCCACTTGTTTCCTTGCTGAACAACCCTTTGAGCTACTGCACCTATAGTACCCCCTGCAAGGGTTTAATGGAGAAGAAAAAATAATTATGAAACGACATCGTTTCCACGGACTTGGTAATATTGTAAACACTATTTTGAGTAATTATTGTCCCATGCAAATAATTCTATGCACGACAGTACTTCAAACCCCTTGATTCAACGTACACAGAAGAACATTGATACCATATTGGCGTTGATGAGAAACAACGAAACTACTCAATAAATTAACGTTAATTATAAATTGTCGTGCATTTTGTAACATAAAATGTTTCTTTTTCATGTCGGAAAAAAAAAATGGAAACAATTTGTCAGATAATGATACTTGGTCAGAAGAAAGGTAAAAAAATTGGGGGAGATCATAAAGCTATGCCAATATATAATTAAATTATTAAATATTACAATATGAATGAAGTTTTGTAGTTAGTTACCTTGGATATGGAGAACCCTTGATGGGTTTCTGACCGTACTTTCGCCATGCCCAGAGATCAGAGGGAACAATTTCTCCACTTGGCCTGCTGTTTGCTGTTGCTGGCGCTGGAATGCACACCACCTTCTTTGCCTGGCTATTCCTGATCATTTTTTAACACATTTATCTACCATAATGGATTGTTGTCTTTTCCACATATAGTCCATCCAATATTCAAACCAAATAATAAAAAATATAAACATAGAAAAGATATATTTGATGAATGAAGCAATAATCAAATGTGTAGAGATTTTATTAATTACCAGATCAAATTTTCTTTTTAATTATGTACTAAAAGTGTACTTATCAAATTTGTTGAATTCCATTTCGGGTCGATCGCAATGTCTTAGTCTTGACTTATTTTCTCTTTGAAAGATGAAAAAGGATGACAAATTAAGTACATCTTTTCCGAAAAAATAAGAGAGAAAAATAGTTGGAAAGATATATATATCAGAATATGAAAATCAAGTCTGTGTATATTGTTTTGACACCAGGTTCAAGGCTTACTTTTGGTTTTCTCATGCCAAATAAATCCATAAATCAAAGCTTTTCTGTATTTGGTAGGTACATATTAATTATAGACATAGATGAGAACAATCTCACCTAAAATGATAAGAACTACTCAATCGATTTTTTTGGATCATAGTACTACATCCTTTTTGTAGCCAAACCCTAGTTTTTCCTCAGATCCTCGACACAACAATTTGTCATAGAAAAGTCAACTTACAAAAAAAATTCAATATTAATTTTGGTCCCCGGCCCTAAGATGATGATCATCATCACCATCTCCAATTAATGAAATCAAATTAAATAAAAACACATGAACAAGTTCAACACACATATAGTAGCATTTAAAACCAAAGTTCAATTATGCATATATTAAATTCATGGAACCAAGTGAGACAACAAATTAAGACCATAGTTTAGAGAAAATTTTAATAAACAAAACCTCCAATGCATGTACCTTCTCTTAATCCCCAGATTCCGTGGAGACAAGATCTGAACAGGCCCCGTGTTATCAATTAAGCGACCATTTGACTTGCTAGCATTAATCATGTCGCTTGAAACCATTGCAGAAGTGTTAAACCCTCCCGGAGAAGACGCGGCCATGACCGGAGAGTCACATGGAGAAACCGGTAGCTTCACTGGATTAATATTACCCGGCGAGATCTGAATTCTTGAAAACATGTTGCAAGGAGTACTACCGGAGCTAATTTCTTGATGGTGACCAAGAAAATTGTTACTAATACTACCACCATCACTATGTGCACCACCACATAAATTATTGTTGTTGTTGTTAATATTACTACTACTTCCAGTTTTGTCGAAACTGGTTGTACTCGCGGGGCTGAAGTAGGTGGAACCAGCGACGTTAAGCTCGTGAAGGAGTGGATCTGGCCTGTTGCTGAAAGGATCCCCGCAGTTGTCGGTTCTCATATCATCTAAAGCCGCCGCCGGAGACGTTGAAGACAGATTAGTGATTGGATCGGGAAGAAATTCCCAGCTTGATTGTATGGTTGCATCAGGCAATGATTGAGTAAAAGATCCTCCGCTGGCACGAAATATGTCGGTTAAATCACCTTGGTAATTCTCCATTTCTACACAAAAGTAGCTGCACATACTAGAACTAAAATCAAGAAAGCATAGGTCTCATTAGGACAAAACCATAGTTGAAGTAGAAGTGGTAGTGGTACTAGGAGAGTGTGTTTTTTGCACTAAACAAATGATACCTAAAAGACATGCAAGAATTTGTTGGGTTTCTGTAGAGAGAGAAGGAAAGAAAGGAAGACGAGGCAAAATATAGGTTTTTTGAAGGTTGGAACAAATTGGTGTTTCTTTCTTGTTCTTCTCTTTCAATAACAAACAAAAGAGAGAATGGTTCTCAAGAGAGAAGAGAAGGGCCGCTGACTTTTCATACAATTACACCTCTCTTCTATACGCAACTAAGGGAGATTTTTTAAAATATTTTACTGTAAATATTTTGTTGTTGGATCGAATCGAACTCTCAATCTCTTATTGTTATCCGAATTATTTTTAAACTATTTATAGAAGTTAGAAATAATAAAGTAATGCTCCGTGAGGGTAGCTTGGCAGAAAGGGTGCGTGACCCTTGTTCCCACGGCGCGGGTTCGAGTGGGAGCGACGACAACTGTGCATTGTCCATTGTCGCGGATCTATGTCGTGTACTAGAGCAAGGAATCCCCCAGGAAGCTTGTCTCACTGCGATACTACAGTGACCACACTAGTGCACGGTCCCAAGTTCGCTGTTGATGTCAGCTATGACTATAGGAATATTCCGTATCGGGGAAGTAATGCTTGCATGGTAATGCTCAGTAGGTGTATGTTACTACTAGTCGTCCCCGACTTTTCTTTTTCAATTAAAAAAAAAGAAATAATAAAGTAATGGAGAGCATGATGTGGTTGGTTTATATGATATATACGAGTAAAGGGGTAGCAAACGAAAAGGGACAAGTATATATGAAACTATTTATTTGTTGTTATTCGAGTTTTTTTAGTGATTTAGCTTTTGTTGTTTTGCTAAACAAGTATATAATGGAGGAAAATACAAAGAAAATACTATAAAAATTAATTAATATATTAGTTAGTTAATTAATTAAAAGAGACTTTGGGGAGAAGTCATTTCTGAAGAACAAGTGATGGGAAAGTAAAAGATGAGGCAAGTAGGCGCATTTTTCGGAGGACGTTGGGAAAACTTTGATTTAACTTTGGCATGGCGTTTTCCTTTATTAACCTAGGGGCATGATGAACACCTCCCATTGTGATTGTGCTTGTAATTTGTGCACAGTAGCTATTCCCCACATTCCCACCGAAGAAAGACAAAATCATGTAAATTTTGGGTGTGACAACCCAACTCACATGCCGCAAATTCTTTAGCGTATCAGACATTCTCTTATTGTAGATATACAAATCTACAGCTTGTAACAAATTCTTTTTTTTAATTAAGTGTTTTTTAATCAATAGATTTTTTATAGTTTATTGGTACTAAAATCGACTCAAGCGCTATAAAATCGACTCAAGCACTATAAAATCGCAAATTTAATTTTCAGTGAGAGCAAATAAAATAACTTATCCCCATAATATTTCTTTATCTATTAATTTTCCATGTTTTTAACATTCTGTCCTTCTTTTGTAATATAAACATCTTAATTTTAACTATTAAGAATATGATACATATAGATGTTTTGAGACTATTTTTGCTAGGGAGCATTTATAAATAGACAGATTTTCTCTCTCCTATTTTTTTTTTTCTTTCTGTTGCTCGCTAACCCACTGCTTTGTGGGTTATACTTATTACTTATAAAACAGTATTTTTTTTTTAATTTTTTAACTCGAAGTGTTTCATATTTTTTTTCTCATGATTACTATACTTACCACAGACATGACCACGATATTGTCAAAGAAAATTTAACTACCTACGAACGATTCTGAAATTCGTTGGTTTCGATTCAAAAGAAGTGGCGAACCATAACCAAACTAGCCAAGGTAATCGGGACAGTTTAAGTTCTCAACAAAACAATCAGTTTGGTTGGTTCAATTGACTTTATTATTTTGTAATTTTTTTCATTTTTAATTAATATTTCGCTGTTTAATATGTTGTGTTATGCCAATAAGTGAGTCAACTAAAGATTAAAATCCATTTAAACTTATGAAAAACACTTCAAAAATATATATTTTTTGGTTTAACCCTGATTCAACCACTTATTTAACCAATGGTTGAAACTGCCGGTTTGAAATCGGTTGTGCAACGGTTCAAAGCCTAAAACAAATTGTACTGCTCCTGCATTATTAGACGTGCGAGGAACTAAGCACAAATATTAGATTCAATTAGTTTCATGTACATATAAATATCAAATCAATGGATATGGACCTCAAAAGGGATAGTTTAGCAGACAGGTGTCATCGTCAGTTCGCTGAAGTTATGGGTTTGAGCTCCAGGGAGGAGCGGCTTGTGGTTTCATTATCACTAGACTTGGGCTCAGCATTTTTCATAACCCAAAATTAGGTCATTATTGATATACGAGGCGAACCATATATGAAAACCTGGTCCATCAAAAATCAGATGACTACCCAAATTCATATTATTCAGCTTCTTAGCCATATTAAAACCATTTAGCAGATAATAAGTTTTAAAAATAATATTTTTGAGTAATAATAAAATATACCCATGATATCAAATACTGAATAAAGAAATATAGTTAAAAATAATTTAACCAATTTATTAACAGATACAAATCCATATCCCACTACCCAGTGTGAAATATCTAACAAAAATTGAAACCGGGGACCGAACAATAGGACACTCTCAAACAAACTCCGAAAATATATTTCAGACCAAAGTCTAACATAATAATCAAATATTACACATTGGTGTAAAATTAAACTTTAGTGTCCGAACTTTAGAAAATTACCAACTAGTCTCCAAAATATTTCAAATTTATATTTCAGTTCCTAACTCTCCAAAGTTACTAATTAATCCCTAGATTCATCAAAATATATAATTTAATTCCCAAAAATATGCAAAATTACATTTTGGTCTCTAAATGGAAAATTACACAAATGGTCCTTAAATCCGATTCAACCGATTGAAATCGAATCTAATCACCCACATTGGTCCTATTCAACCTCAGGAACTCAAATCTACAATTGGTTTCCCAAAAACAACTCAAAATCTCCAATTATTTAGCAAAATCCGAACCTTAGCCCCTTCAAAACAACATCATATCTCTTGATTCAAGACTTGAATCATGTTCATTCAAGTCCCCCTAGCCTATTCTATCATCCCCTATAATCATATCATCAAAAATATCTGAAAATTGAAACCCATTTCAAATTCAGCCTAAATGAAATTCTAAAATTAAATGCTTGAAATGGACAAAATGAAGTGATTAGAAGCATGATCTTACCTCTATAGATGATTAGGAATGAATGTGGAACAATGAGGGATGTTCAGAGATGGATTGAGAGAAAGAGATAGTGAAAAATTGGAGAGAAAGACGAAGGGGTCGAGATAGGGGTATTTATAAACCCCAACTCTGAAATGATGTGTTTCAGACAATTTCAGCAGAAAAATGGTCATTAACGTGCGTTACATAGCATCTACGCGTGTTACAAGTCTCCAATGTGTGTTGCAGAGTTCACATGGGCATTGACGCCTTCCTTAGCTCCTAGTTTAAACCCAGAAGATGATCAACATGCATTACACTTAGTCTACGAGCGTAGACGGTCTTTCAGCAATCTAAACCATTATGTTTCAAGTTGTAACATGCGTTGCTTGGCTCCAACGTGAGTTGACAACCTCATAGATGCATTTCATGTTAAATTTCCCACTTCTAACAAGTCTCTAACTTAGAAACTCAAACTCCAATACTCCCGAAGCAAATCTAACACCCCAAACTTGCAAATCATCATCGTCAACATTTTTAATCGTCAGAACATCAACTTGAACACCAATTAACACTTCTAAATTCAATCATTTATTCAGAAACAAACGAGGTTCATTCGAACTCAATCAAAGTTCTATAGAAGATCTTATCGAAATTGGACGAAAGACTACGGAAGATCTAACCATAACGAGCAAGGTATTACAGCATTAGAGCTGGGTTAATGGGCTCAATCATCTGCTAGCCTTTTTCAGGTGCTGCAGTGACAAGACTCGGTCACCTCACTGAGTTCAGTTATGGCTCTTTGAACATTCCACTGCTGGGAGTAATGCTTGCATGGTCATGTCCATCAAGAGTATGCT
>CAODLS011010867.1:0-17040 GCA_948243855.1 Flueggea neowawraea
TGACTTAGTCCCAACATTGTTAAATGTTAAGCAATGGTTAGGGAAGTGTTTCTCTATGAAAGACTTAGGTGAAGCTAAAACTATACTGGGTATAAGGATCTATAAAGATAGATCACAACATATCTTGGGACTAAGTCAAGAGAAGTACATAGACAAAGTGCTGAAAGATTTCAGTATGGTTGACTCCAGGAAAGGTTACATACCTTTACAACAAGGAGTTGTTCTAAGTAAGAAGGATAGTCTTTCTACAAGAGAACAAAGGGAATACATTAGCAAAGTTTCATATGCTTCGGCTATAGGTTTTATCATGTATGCTATGCTATGTACTAGGTTGGATGTTGCACATGCACTAAGCATGACAAGCAGGTTCCAACAGGATCCAGGTAAAAAACACTGGACTGTTGTCAAATGGATCCTTAAGTACTTTTGAAGGACTGAAGGATTTTTCTTAGTACATGATGGAGAGGAAGAGCTCATTGTAAATGGTTACACTGATGCTGCCTTCCAAACTGATGCTGAGGACTTAAAATCATCATCTGGTAATGCGTTTTATCTAAATGGAGGTGTTGTAAGCTGTAAGAGCTCTAAGCAAGACACCGTCTTCAATTCTACTATAGAGTCTGAGTATATTGCAGCTTCAAAAGCTGCAAAGGAGGTTGTTTGGATTAAGAAGTTCATTACTGGATTAGATGCTGTCCCAAGCATCCTATATCCAATTGAACTCAATTGTGATAACAATGGGGCCATCACACAGGCTAAGGAGCCTTGATCACACCAGAAATCCAAACATAGACTCAGGAGGTACCATCTCATTCGAGAGATTGTCGATAGAGGAGATGTGAAGATATGCAAGATTCTTGGAAAAAATAATGTGATCCGCTAACCAAGCAGTTAGCTAGGCCAAAGCATGAAGGTTATGTTAGATCCTTTGGACTTAGGATTATGGATGATTGGAACTAGTGCTAGTGGGAGATTGTTAGTGTAAGCTCTAGCCCCAAATGCATTGTATCCAAAAAATTGTTCTGCAACATGTTCTATGATCTCGGGGTTTGTGTAGTGAATGGTGGATCATACACTAGGGTTTTTCAATTAGGATTGGTCTCCTATTTTTTAGAAGTATGGTCGGCCACTTAGTGCACTACATCTAGGGTTTTGATTTTTGAAAAAAAACTACAGTTTGAGAAATTAAAGAGTGGTGGCACACAAGGCATAAAAACTCTAAGGGTTTTTGGAAAACCTAGAACTCTCCCTCTGGTGCAACCATAGCTGAAACCTAAAAGAAAGAAAGGAAGTTTTTCTAGCATTATGATTATCCAAATTGAAGTGAATGTCAATTATTAATCAACATAACCTAATTACAACCTTATACAACCCTTTGCCTCTCGATATTAGAATTAGCATAAGGCATAGAACATGTCACCCTTGTTTATGTTAAACCAATTCTTGATCTATAAATGATCCTGATTAAGTCAAACAAATGATAACACTTATCACTTTATTTGGGTGTGGCCACACACTACTCAATTTGACTAATCAAGTGGTTGGTGATATCTTCTCTCTCTTCGAGAGTGGCAATCCCTTCAATTCACTCATGTTTCTTAGTATGAATCATGGCATACCCAGACTTGTCACTCATTACAAATAACGTTAGGCGTACGTCAAAGTATACATGAAATCACCCAAGAATCCATAGTGATTTCAGGTCGAGAGATTCAAGTATAAGCATTGTATGAGAAATACTTATGACCTTTCAACCATGTAGCATTCTCATAAGCTGATCGATCCAAAACACTGTTCTCCAACATGTTCTATGTTCTCTAATTGATAACTCATATCCTATAACCAGTAAAAGATGATCATCTCACAGAGTACATACTAGTCTTGGTTACTTTCATTCCCATGACAATAATAAACTAGGGATATTTAGAATAGTATTCTTTTATACTTCAATGTTTTACTATCAAAATCACATATATGATAACTTAAGTAGAATTACTATTCATGGATGTTTTATCCAATTAAACATGCACAAGAATAATAATGAGATAAAACAATGCCTCATATATATATATATATATATAATATAATCTGGATACAATGCATTTGGGGCTAGGGCTTACACTAACATCTACATCTAACACTATGTTGTATATTAACCTCTCTCTCGAGTTAGCTAATGCCTAACGATTAGGTTGATTAATAGGAATTTCTTCATAATTAAAACCCCTAACGTTGCTTTAACACACTGTTCTATGAATTTCTCTATTAGGTTTGACCCTATTCCAGAGGATTTATGTCGGCCTATCTCTAGGTTTGCATGCAATTCCTCTCAATTATGAACGCTCTATCATACATAGAATCTATCGATTGCACATGCACGAAACAATATTGGAATCGAAAGGCTAGCAACAATCAATTCAACAATATGCATTATAAATCATAATTGAGTCGCAATCCATAAATCAATTGAATGAATAACACAATTCAACATCACATAATCTGTCTAGGGTTCATCACATCTAGGTACACAATATAATTAGTTCATAACAATAGAGAGATATACAACAAGATCAAAGAGAAATTTAGAGAGAGAAGAAAACCCATGATTGAGTCCTCCAATTTTTCGCGAAATCTCTTTGTTCTTGGTGCCCAATGATGTTCTCCTATGTTCCTATGTTCAATGGCCTATAAAGATGTATCTTTCTGTCTCCAAGTCGGCTCTCCCTTGAATGAATGCAGAAACCCACTTAAATAGGAAAATTAGGGCGTCTGAAGCAAGACACGAGCAAGGCCACAGCCGTGCCCAAGCTGTTACGTTTGTGTGCACCAAAAATCACCGAAATCCACTGCTTGTACACAAGACACATACACAGTTTTTGTCTGTGTCTAAGGCCATTATGTCTGTGTGTTTAATTTCTATCCGTAGAATGAATGATATTTGGTTGGGTAAATACACGGACACAGGATTGTGTCCGTGTCTTGGGCTCATCTGACCGTGTGTTTACATTGCTGTCTGTGTGTCTCGGTTCTCAGGTTTCAGTGGGTTACACGATCTCTCCCATGACTGTGGACTGAAGATTCCTATTCGTGTGTGTCCAGTTGTTCACAGTTTTGCTTCCTCAAGCCTCCTACGGGTGTGTCTTGTCATTCCAAGGCCGTGTCTCACTCCCAATGCCTCAAATGTCATCGTTCAACCCCCGTTTCAACTTGTTTTCAATTGATTCATCAAGACATTATCAATTAACCTGGAAAACACAACATAAAGCGTAGAAGTACCAAAACTAATGAAAAACGCTCAATTCGTATTAAAAAAAATATAAATTAATGCACATAAATACGTATGAATATGTGTTCATTAGTTGTCAATAGGCATATTACTGGCATAGGATATTCATCTTTAAGGGTACTACGGTTGAGATCTCAAAAATCGATACAGACTCGAATTTACCATTTTTCTTTTTACCGACACGATATTTGAAATCCATTTGACGTATCTGGCTTGAGAAGTTTGTTAATCTCCTATTGTACCAAAGCTATTAGTTCACTAGTCATTCTTCGGGGTGCCTGCTAAATTGTCCTCGCCTCTTTCTTGATAGGGAGGCAGTGTTCCACCAACGTCCGGTTGAGACCAGACATTTCATGGTATTCCCATCCAAAGATGTCTTTGTATTCCCTGGGAATCTTAATCAAAACACCCGTAGTAGTACGGTCAATAAGAACCCTTACCCAAGTGATTCGTGGCTTTTGTTCACTCCCAGATTGGCTTCTTCGAAGGGTTCTTGCATTTGCAATTTGATATCTTTAGTTTTCTGAGCTAAAGATAGTGTTGTCCATCCATCTTCATGGTGCTCTGTTGGTACTTCCTTAATACATGCCAATCTGCACACTTCGCTGATGGGGGAATGCCTTGTATCATGAACCAATGCTTCAGTCGCCAGGACCAATAACTGTTGCATGGAGTCTTTGATGACTACCATGCCTTCCGAGTCCGTGTAGGACTCACTCATCGAAGATCAGTTTTTCGTGGGGATTTTGCTGCCCTCGCTCATTGACCATACATGATGAACTCGGACAGGATCTCTCGACATTATTTCATTGACATGTTCATCAAACGGGGAGCTAACAGAGTCCTCCGATGCAATTTTCTTATCCTTGTTCTCGAGTTCCTAGGGTGTTGCTTATGGCTGCTTCTTGAGGGTTGCCAATTAGTGGCACTAAATTCAATGCTTGGCAGCTATGGTCTTGCCAGAATGGGATGGGCACACCACCTAAAATGCCAACATCAATCATATAAGACTCGACATGTTTTGCATCAGGGTCAACATAAACAGTTTCAATTTTATCTCTATTCCAAAACATAATCCACTGATGCAGAGTCGAAAGAATGCATATATATTGATGCAACCAATCTCGACTGATCAGGGTGTTAAAGGAAGGGTGTATGTCGACAACATAAAAGGCTGCCAATGACTCTTTCATCCTACTTTGATGGGGGCAGCAAAGACCCGTTTTGACCTTGGTTGCATTCCTAACAAATCTTATTACCCCAGTGTCAAAAGATCAAATCCCTGAGTTGTTGTTTACCGTAGAGAGCATTTTAGAGGCAACAGGTTCACAACTGCGCCCTATTCGACCAAGATTGGCCCATGAAGACCCCATTAATAGTTGTCTTCACATATAGGGGCTCCCATTGGATATATCTGGCTTCTCATACTGAATAAATTTAACTAGCATTTTGTTTGAAGTCTCGAAACCCATCTTCTCGACCACTATCACTTTGGCTGCTAAAGCCACCGTATCTTTCACATCCTCTGGTCAAGGAGTTTATTGGCCTAGCAAAGCTCTGTAGCCAGCAGGCAAAGTCAAAACCATGTTGAAATCAAACACGTTAGGATTCTCAAGAGGACGAAAATCATCCAGAATAATCTTAAAGTCACTCTCTGAGAAGTCAGTTTCACAGTCTATTTTGTGGGAAGTCCTTACTCATCTTGGTTGGGCCCGAGAGGCTCATTCCTCCTATTTGGGTATTGTTTCTTCAAAGCCGTAACCTCCTTCCAAACCTTGACTTCTGGATGTCAAGGTTTCAAGAACTTTCACAGCTTCGGGCTAGAAGCTTCACCTATGAGTTGTTTTCCTTTTCTTGTGAAGTCTCCCTCCTCCTATTTCCTCTTCTCCCCATTGTGTGGTCGAGGAATGGTATGTTGGCTGACTCGAGGAGTGGTGTGCTGGATAATTCAGAGAGCAACATAGTAGGTATCTAAGAGGCACTGAGTGCGCTCATACACACGCTCTCTAGATCGGTGCATGTTCCATACCACTTGGTGTGTCACCGCCATCTCCCTCAACCTTTCTACACATGGGTTGCATAGACCAATCTTTTCAGGCGACATATCTCGAGAAGCTCGATTCATCCTCCGATTGCCACTTTCCAATGTGGCTTATGCACTGCCCCGAGGATTTTGTGGGACGCGAGACTAATGTGTTTCCTACATTCTTGTTCCTACCACAGGTGATAGCGTTCGTAAATTGTCGAACCCTGGGTAAATGGATTATGACATGGCCTTCTTGTGGCCGAACTAGGACCTCCTGGATACCTGAGACCGAGCACCACTACTTCTTCATTTGACAAGTCATACCAGTTATAGTCCTGGTGTTGGTTTAAGAAATCACTAAAGTCACAACACTTATCAGTGGTGTGGAGATTCAAGAGATGCCACCTGAAGACTACATTGAGAGAGGGATCCTGAATGCGTGGGAAATTGATCATGCCTATGTCCACCAGTCGATTGAATAGTGCCACCATGATCCGAGTGGCCTTTGTGACTTTGGAATTCGCCTGCACATAGGAAAAATATCAATTAAATTACATTCTATACCTTGTAGGAAAGGGTTACTATCAACCCCCATCACTTTCCGCGAATCAGGAAACTATAATTCCTTTGACTTTACCAAGTCTTGAATTATGTTCCGAAACATAATACAATTGTTTGTTGAGTGTGACGATGAACTGTGCCATTTGCAAAATTTCTTCCTTCGAAGCTCCTCATTCGGAAGGAGTTTGTGATTGCCTTTACACTGAATTCTCTTATTATCTAAGAGCCAGTCGAAGATCAAAACGACTTTGTCCAAATTGAAAGAATACTTCCTAATTTCTTTCAACTTGAAGCTTATGAGAGCCTGGTCATTTTTCTTGGCCAAATGATTGCACAACAAAGGTTTTCCTTTTACGTACTCGGCTACATCAATTTCGAAGGGGGTATTGTCCACATATTCGATTGCTTCTGCCGCAATGTGGGTAGGTACGATCTCCTGATAATAGCTCCCGAAGGTCGTACTTTTTCTTATGCTTTCCTCCTTTAGGATGCTTTCGAATCGAGACCACCTCTCCATCAGCTCATATAAGTCTTGGAACATCATACCTTCAAACTTCTTTCGTAACTCAAAGTTCAAGCCATCTTGCTTAACATGAAGGAATTCTCTTTCCATAAGGTTGACCTGGCAATGAATTCGGGCTTGCTGAAATCTGGTCAAGATTTATTCTGTCGTTTTCCCGCCCTTTGGTCTTAACCTAGCCAGGTCTCCTATCGATGTTCTTTGGTTACTTCGAGCGAACTGTGCTTGGAATGCATTCTACATGTCCCACCATCTAAAAATGGAATTCGGCGAGAGATTGAGGTACTAGTTGAAGGCAATCCCCGTAAGTGAACTTAGAAACAATCTTAACTTCATGAAATCATTCTTAGTAACTTTGACATATTGATAAGTAAAACGGGCAATGTGTTCGAAAGTGGACATCTTGTCATCTCCCGAGAACAAAGTGAACTTAGGAAGTATATATCCCCGAGGAAAAGGGTAGTCCCTATCAATATAGTCAATATATGGTTTGCGACAAACTAGACGATTTATTGGCTATAATTGTGGGCTAAACATGCATTCAAATCATGTTTGCCAACACCTCTTGCACCATTCTAGGTGGAGGCTGAGCCCCATGGTGCAATGGCTATTGCATTTCAGGGTGAGTGAGAGATTGGCCTCCGGAGACTGAGCCTCCAAAAGGCTGTGTTTTCGAATGAGTAAAAGGTTGACCTCTCGAGGCCAGGTTTCCATACGGCTACGTTCTTGAATGAGTAGAAGGTTATCCTCCTAAGACTAGAGCTCCATAAGGTTGTTCCCCATAAGGTGGTATAATCAAATTCGGATAAGCCATGAGAGGACCATATTGATAAGAAACTGCAGTCTTCCTCTTGAGAATTCGGGTGGGGCCCCGCCTAAAGGAACAAATGCAATAGTTGGAAAGATCGTCTGTAGGGTCAAAATAAGAGTGGTTGATACCAGGGGTGAGAGTGTGTTAACCCCATTTGAACCCCAGTTCAAGGTTTTAGCACCTACATTTTTTAGATGAGAGCTATTAGAGCTATTATGAGGGTTAGCTTCCACCACCGGAACCACTCTGGTAGAGTTCGTAGGTGGTACAGGGTCGAATGGAATGTTGGTTGTTACCGAATGGTAGCCTTAAGGTACCTTTGAGATCCTTATGGGGGCTGCTTTTGAGAGATTCGTTGGGTCTTCACTAGCCATAGAGCGTTTTCCTTTCTCCGCCCAGCTTTTATGGCTATTTTGACCTCTTTCACAATTTGTTTCCTGAAAGGCGTGTGCAAATCATGATAAAGATTATTGAGATCCCCTAAAATGTGATTGCCTTCATGCCATACTTGTGTATACCAATCATTGGTTTGCCTTAGGAATTCCTCAGATTGCTTGCCTGGTAGGATGGTTTCATGTGATTTTTGCTCATCGGTGGCTTCAGCCGTAACTTGACTCATCTTCCTAGTGAGATAAGACACTTGTTTATCAATATGGTCCCCCAAATCCTTTTTATGGGTTTGAAACATTCTTTCAACAGTGTTATTTATCCCTTTTGAAAAAGTCAGTTATGTGTTGGAGTAAGTTTATATAGTGTGTAGCCATAGGATTCTAACTTTCAGAGCTTTCGGATCCCTCGCTTTCTCGAGGGGCTTCTGAGGAGGGTCCGTGAAGAGGGGATGCCTCATGGCGAGAGCCTTCTTCAAGATTTTTGAGACTAGCATTTTGTATGGCACGTCTTGCACGCCTTCTACTATTCTCGATTTGAAGATTTGAACGGTTGTCGACACGAGATTTGAAGGGGGGAAATTGTGAAGGGTTCGATATTGCCTAACATATTAGGACTTTCAATCAAATGATTGTGGCAAGTGGTAAATAAAGTAATAGTGAACTAAACTAGAAATTAAATTTAAGAGAGAACTCGTGAGCTTACATTTGATTCAAAAGATCCAATTGAGGCCATGGTCAATGCAAACAAGATGAATTCAAGTTTTTGAGCTCCAAAAGGGAACTGTTATGCTATAACAAAAAAAAAACTTGCTGAATGAAAACAAAGACAATAAAGAGTGATGATTTCTTGTATCCGTGTCCTATAGTGATCCCTCCTTTTATACTTGCTTTTCCTTTCTAGATAGCCACGTTTCTCATCACGTCTTGTAATTCTAAGAAACACCATGTTCTTTCTTTAGTTATGCCTCGAGAATCACTCTATACTCTAATCTGATCATGTGCTCCATAAACTACCCCACATAACCTTGTGTGTTGTTGCAGAGAGATAATTATGTGTTGCTGCAGAGAGACGTTTGTAACTTCTTGGATGGGCCCACTTCTATTGTTTTTCATAAGAGATCCTCTTGAAGATCCACCTTTTCAACTTGCAGCCTCTTGATGTGTGAAAGCATGTCTTACATGTTTTTTCCACATGTCGCCTACTTCTCCTGCTACTTTCATTTGCTCATGTTAGCTTTCTGTGGCACCTCTGATGCTTAGAGTACGCCTTGCTTATCGCAAAGCTTCGTTTATCGTAACGATGACTCAATCTGCAACTGCCACATATATTCATCATTACTTTTATTTAATATAGGTAACAGTAACGGGTGCAATTATGCCATTACTAGTTGCATCATTCATTAAAATTATCAGATCAAATTGGGGGGTTGTAATTGTTGCAATGAGTCTAGCTTTGGTGGTGTTTGATAGTTAAGGGCTATTCTAGGGAAGGCAATAGTGGTTAGATCTTCAATAAGAGTCTTGATTGGTAGCTAGCCATGGCTATAACATTTGGGTTAGCAAAATTAATTGGATCAAGTGCGTTGTTAATTGCTACTACTTATATTTGAATTGTATTCATGGGGGTTTTCTCCTTTTTTGGTTTCTTTATCTTGTCCTTTTTTTGGGTTCTTTTTGCTTGATGTATGGCATGACATATAATGAGAAGGATGTTGATTTTGTTGTAAAATGATAGAAGCCAAAGGTGGGAGAGATGATTTTTTCTATGTTACATGTTTATCTGATCACGTTCTTTGTTTTTAAAAATAAAAAAGTTGTAATGAATGTACAAAGGACCTTACTTTGTGGAACTTTTGATTTGGTATATGCCGCAAAATACCTTTGTTTATGTTTTTTGAAATTTTCACATATACAATTAGTGTTTATTGTGTCATAATGGGTGAATAAGATCTGCAACAGGATTAGAGGAAACTAAACGAGTGGTGTTTGGTATTGATAACAAAGTAGACGGCATTGAAACGAATGGTCTTGAGGATTCCATGGCTAGTTAAACTTATCTTCTTACTCTCCGTTAAGAAAACTGAGATAAGAAACTTGGTGTTCCATTTGTCTTTGATACCACAGTAGACTGATCACGATATTGGATAAAACTTTACAAACTATTCCCACTCAACTGCATCTCTCCATAGACGACTTACCCTGGGGAACTGTTTGTACAACTCTTATTCAGTTTTTACCAAAACCAATATGATAACATAGACATTCAGGATAACCTTATATTCTTATCCCAGTTATCTTGGGATTTCAAAAGATAAAAAGAAACTTTTAGAAAGCCATTAGAAAATTCAAGAGAGGGGTTCTTCCTCCAAACTTAGTCTTCCCTTTATTTCATAAAATGAAGCCTTATATAGACTTCAACGATACAACCAGAAAAAACATAAAAGGTAAAGTGGCCTAAACAGGTGGCCAAAAATTTTACAACATACAGACCTGTGACTTACTTTAATAAAGTAATATTCCTAACAAGACATAAAGACAAACATGAGGACAATAATTTATAAAGAGAAGGTATCTGATTCCTTTCTGACATGACACAACAAACATAATGGCAGACATCATGAGCTGGCTTCGAGCTGGACCTATTCTTATGGTGGAGACTTTGGTGGAGGATCAGTGACTTGGGTCTAACTGCTTCTAGATATTCTGGGATGATGGAGTGGACATGCATCATCCCATTTCCACGGGCATTCCTCATCAGAAAAGCCATCACTGTTGTTGTCTCCATAGTCTACATTCTTTCTGCTTGGATATCGATAACCTAGAGGTGGTTGAACAAAAGCGATCTGTCTTAATTCTTCCGTTACTTCATCAAAGTTTAGTAGAGGCTCTTCATGTGGACCTTCAAAAACTCCAATGGAACTGGGCTTCATGATAACTGAGTCTGGAAGGATGTTAACTTCAATAAGATGAGTCTAAAAACCTTCCAAAGCTGTAGGTGGAGGCAGTGATGAATTATTGAGGTCACATAAATATTCCACTAATTTCTCCCTAACCACAGTATTTCCTCTGATAGATTTGGGTATAGGACCCCAACCATAACAAATATTCTGAGTCCACAGAAATCTTTGACTATGGTGAAAATATGATCGATGGAAGATGTAAACTTCTGTGTAGGGTTGGTCACCTCTTCCTAGGAAGTTTTCATTGTCAATGAGGATCCTGAGCCTCATTCTCTATGTTGGAATTCCTTAAACCATTCAAGAAATGTCCAGAGGAGTGAACGACATTGTTGATCATCATTCAAATGCTTAAGAACTTCTTTTGGATCAAATTCTATAGCAATATTGTAAATAGTCATAAGACACCATAAGAACCATAAGAAATCTTCTATAAAAGAGCTTTCCATTAGGAAGGGTTTGGTTAAGAAAGCATATAGAGGGTCAAACACACAGTATATGGGAATCAGGCTGGTAAAATAGAACTCAGGAAGCTGATATATAAAATGTTCAATTTGGGTTTTTGCATAATTTTGGATTTGCTCAGGGATTTTTTGATCATCTGGTAAGGAAGGTTTGTTTTGCATAGCAACATTATATTTTGGGGGATTTGAAGAGCTTGCTATGAAAACAACTAGTAGTGATCCCCAAGGGAGAATAAACTGGACTGATTTTTTTGCTTTGGATGAGAGAGATAATTAACAATGATATTATGGTCTCCTTTTATGTGCTTTACATCAAACTCATATCTATTAAACTAATCCTTCAGTCTTAAGCATTGACCACTGGGAATTTCCTTGTTCTTGAATTCCAGAATATTTGAAAAATATGAATTATCCATCTCAACCAAAAATTTGGATAAATTTATGTCCAATCAAATGAAATCCAATTTTTTTGATTCTATACTTCACAGCTAAGATTTCTTTATAAGCATTGTGGTAATGCTTTTCTACATTAGAGAATTGTCCACTAGCATGACCACATTATTCTCGTGATCCTTTTTCATCTTCTTCTAAAAGTAGTGCACCCCAGTACTCATCATTAGCATCTGTTTGCAAAACACGTTTTCTTGTGCTAGGAATTTTTAAAGGTGGTGGCTTCTCACAATGCTTCTTTAGTTTTTTTATAGTTGTTTTCTGTTTTGAACCCCAAGGTAGGACATTTTTTTAGCATCTTTGATAGAACAGTAGTATATTATGCTACACGTGGGAGAAAAGTTCTGACATAATTGACTATGCTAAGAAATGACTGGATTTCTTTTTTGGAAAGATTTTCATTAGCAAATTGGGCTAGGCCTTCGACTAAATGAGGTCCAATTTGGTAATGACCATCTTCAAAAATTGAGCCAAGATACTCGATCCTGGGTTAGACTAGAACACTCTTCTTTTTGGACAACGTTATTCCAAATTTGTTTGCCAACTCAAAGAACTTTTAAAGTAAAACTTCATGGGCTTTCTGATTCTCTGAGAATAAGAGGATATCATTAATGTAGACCAATGTTCAACAAAGGATGGGCTCAAAGATTTTGAGCATAACCTTTTGAGACAATGAAGGCACAACTTTGAGACCAAAAGGCATGACTCTCCACTGGTATTGAGTTGTTGGAATACAAAAAGGTATCTTTGATCGATCATCTAGATGCACTCCCAATTACCAAAATCCTACTTTAAGATCAAACTTTTAAAATATTTTGGATTTGTGGAGGTGAACATGCAAAGATTGAATATTTGGAAGAGGAAATTTGTCAACTCTGAGGAACACATTGAGGGGCTTGTAATCAATAACTAATCTCTTTCTTCCTCTAATCTTTTCACGTTGCTTATTGATATAAAATGCTTGACACGCCTAATCACTAGTAGTTGATTCAATTAGGCCTTGTTGAAATAGTTGTAAGTATTCTTCCTTAGCAAGGGCAAGATCTGATGAGGTCATTCCCGGATGAGTTGCTTTGGTAGGATTGATGTTTTCATTCTTGTTGAATGGTAATCTAATGAAAAAATTAGAGTTCTTCTACAAAGGATGAGGATGAATGAAGCTGACATGACTTTCTGAAAACAAATAACCAAATTTATTTACCAAAGGATGTTCTGTTGCTTCAGCATTAAAAAGATTATGGAAACTGGTATAAGAATTGAAATGTCACTTGTGATAAAGACCAGTATTGCTGATGCTGACTTTGTTTAACTGGCTAATGACATCAAAGCCAATTAAAATATCCTTGCCAGTAAGTTATGTGCCAATCACTTTTATCCAAGTGATCATTCCTGGGAACATGCAGATTCCAATAGGCTGCTTCAAAACATACTTGGTAGTGAAAACTCTTCCACTTGCAGCTGAGAAATGGTTTCGCTGTTCTTTCCAGATTCTGAGGAAAATATGAGGATTAATCATAGTGAAAGATGTTTTAGTATCAATAAATCATATAACCTTTACTGGAACGTCATACTTTGACTTGAGAATTTCCATTTCTACATGAGGGGATGGAATTGATTGGGCTGCAAGACAAGGGAAGACACCAAATGCTTCATGGTAATGAGTAGAGGCTGAATTGTCTAAGTCAGCAGATTCACTCAATTCTTCTGAGTCGGAAGACAGGTATGTAAAAACTGTCATCTCTTGATCAAGACTGATATCACTTTGTTATGAAAAAACTAACTCTAGATCTTATTTAGGATCACAATGAGTGATGTTCATCACTTGTTGAATCATCTTAGCAAAATTTTCCTTATTTGGGCAATTCTTCGCATAGTGTTCCTTCTGATCGTAAATAAAACATCGATCCAACTTTTTCTGTGAAGTCTTCTTTCTTAATGATCAGAAACCACCTTTCTTCTTGTTCTTCTTATAGCCTTTTTTGTTCTTCTTGAAAGACTACTTTGAGTATTTCTTTCAGTGTTCTTTCTTTTTGCTCATTGTGTAATCACAATTCTTGTCCTTACATTTGATTTGCAGATAGGAACGGTCACATCCTTTTTCAACTTGTTTTCTTTTGGAGAACCATTTGAATAATTTCTTCTATTCACACAGTTTTTCAAGTACTTGTTTGACATATTGAAATAATTCTCCAAGACCGTGTTGACCAAGCTTTTTTCCAAAAATAGTGACCTGCCTGGCAATTTTTGGATGAAGTTCTCCTGGAAAAGAAGAGATAAAAATATGTCCTAGCACCCTGCTATTGACTCATCTGAGCTGATAATAAGTCTTCGCCATCCTTTGATAATGGCGATGGAGGTCATTCAGTTGTAACGAACAACACTTCATTTTGTAAAAATCTTTCTCATGCTTTTTGTGAGAAAAACTCCAAAATTTCCAATAAATTTTGAATAGATTAATCCCATTGCTTCTTCAACTGATACACCAATGAACATTAACTGGTTTGCTAAGCCAATTGAAAGAAGCCAATCTCGTAATGACCCAATAAATCTGAAGGCTAATTCTCTAAGAGTTGATTCAGAGTTAAAATTGGGCTTAGTTCATTGAAGATCTACTTATGCAATGATTTCTATCATGCACTCTTTTTGCTTGTGAATGAGAATGTCATCAAAAGTAAACCAATGTCTTCTTTTTGGTCTTTTTTTTTTCTCTTTGAGTGATGTTCACAGTATGAACTGATTTTGCATCTTCTTCAATTTCCTCTGCTCCCATTTGATTTGTTCCTAACGTTTCTCCATTTTGTCTCATCGAGACAAACATAAAGATGGTAGATATGTTTGCATAATTTTCCTTAGAATCAATGGAGATACTGGATACAAAATTGTGTTCTGTGGATGGACCCATTTCTTCAGAGAGATTTTCTAGATTATTAGAGTCTTCAGAGTCTGGGACATACTCTGAATCTTAAGGGCCTGAATTTTTTCTCTAGGACAAAAGAAGCTTCTGAGGATGAGTCAGTTTCAGAATCAGAGTTTTTTACTAAAGCTGCAAAAGGATTTTGAGTCTCTAAAGCATTTAGATCCTAGGAATCCTAAAATAATGAAGCCCTATAATTAATGGAAAGCTGAGATTCCTGATGGAGTGCTGCCATATAGCTTGTAGAAGGCTTATTTTTCTACTGAGAAGATTTTTCTTCTTTTTGCTTTTCTTTCTCCTTCTTTTTACTTTTTCTTGACTCTGCTTCTTTTCTCTTGAATTCATCATACTTTAAGAAAGTAAAATAAGCCAGTGGAACAACTTTTTTTCTTGCTGAGGCCATAAATTCTTGATTAAGGGGATTTGCGAACAGAACTGGATGTCTTAAACAGTGAGTACTGTTTAGGAGGATCATAAAAAGATGGATGTTCCAATTCATTTTCCAATCTTTCCTGTTTTTGCTTTAACTTTCTCAATTCATCTTCCTTTTGAGCAAATTCAGCACCGAATTCTTTATTCATCACCATTTTATTTTAGGTTTTTTTCCATTTTAGAGATCTTTTTATGAACTTCAAGATGAAGATCTTGAATTCCTTGACATATCTTATTGACTTTAGAATCCTATTTTTCTACAGCATGTAGAATTTTATCTAGCTTTGCATCCTGGCAAGCTAGATGTCTTTTTTGTGCCAAATGGCTACTAGTGTGCCAATTCAAAACTTATTTGCCTTGGGGACAAAGGTTCAAAAGAATCGTCTGCTCTGACATATTAGTTTTAGTGCTCTAGTCAAATCATTTATGTACATTGTCATTTGATTTATCATTTAATAAAGAGGTATTTCATTTCATATATATGAAATAAGTTTCATGTTGATAAAATATCCATGAATATTTTATTATTTCTTATGTCATCAAGTACGTGACTTGATAGTAAAACCCTAAGGTTAAAAGAATACTATTCTAAATGTCCATAATTGATTATTATCATGGGAAGGATAATGAATTAAGATTAGTGTGTTGCTAAGTGGATAATCATGTTTTACTGATTATGGGTGTAAAGACATCACTGAGAGCATAGATACGTGTTAGGGAACACATATTGGACTGGCCCACTAAGTACTTCATGGATTAATGTCACAAGTAGCTTTCATGCAGTGTTGATTTTGAGTCCTCTGACTGAAACTCACTATCGACTCCTACATGATGAACCACATGTTTTAACTTAGTCAAATATTATCCGCAACAGGGCAATTATAAAGGCTATGATTGAATATGTCATGAATCATGTAGAGGAGTGATAGTGAGAGTGACAAATTTGTTTATTATGAAGAGTGATATCTTTGGGCCACTTGATGAGTAGGATTGATGGAATCTATGCATAGTCAAATGAATTGATAAAAGGGTTTATCAATATCATTTGTTATATCAATCTACTTGGGATTAAGAAACGTATTAAGTATATAAGGTTGACATACGACCATGCCTTATGCTTAATATAGATATCGTGAAATAAAAGGACTAAATATCAAACTGTGAAAGGTTAAACTCGGATCTTCGACATCCACTCGATTTTGGGTTTCCATAATGTATTACTAGATACTGTTTATGGACTTTGGGCCAAAATTTTGGGATAAGACCCATTGCCATCTTCGAGTGGGCCTATTGGTTCATACACAAGAACTAATTGAATTAGGGTTTTATGATTTATATCATAAATGTAATATAAGATATTATTTATTAAGGTAATGGGTCTTTAATATAAATCATTTATTATTAAGTTAAACATGTTTGGGCTTATTCTTATGTGTGACATAATAACTCAGGCCATTATATTAATAAGGGAGTGATTTATTTAATGATAATGTATCATGTAATTAAATGCCCAATAACATTAATAAACCCTAGGCAAAAGTTTAGCACAAACTCCTATTTTTTAGGAAAAATTCTGCACACTTCTATTTTTTAAGAGTCCTTGTTCTTATGTGATAAAGAGTTCTTATACTTGTAGGACAAGTACAATGAAACCTAGTACACTTAAACTAGGGTTTCAACATGCCTCCATATATATATGTATAAAGGTGTGGCCAAATTTTTCAAGGGATTATTAAGGCTGGCCAAATTTTTCAGACATAAAAGAGATAGAAAATTAGTGAGACTAGAATAGTGATTCTTAGTGCTAGTACAAGTCGTCGATTCAAGCAAGTTCGTTCATGTGGATACCTCTAGACACGTTCGCGCAAAGGCAACATGAAAGAAAGGAGATTCAGATTTTGAATTCTAAAACCTACTCCAACATGGCCATTCGTTCGAACCAAAGAAGCGATTTTAAGGTAAATATTGCTAACCCTAATCTTGTATGTTGATGTGAATGGATCCTTGGTGAAATTTTAGGTTTTAAAGGTTAAAAAATTTTGTTATTTCCACTTTCATGTATGTTTGTGAATGTCATAAAATTAGTCATGAATTCCAACATGACAATCTTTGGCTTTGTATATGGCCAAAAAGGAATTCCATGAGAAGAAGTGTATAGAGTCAAGGGAGGATATTCTTCTTCATTATTCATGTCTGGCACCTTTCATGTAGAGGAAGTCATAAAGCATGG
>CAODLS011010883.1:0-12855 GCA_948243855.1 Flueggea neowawraea
TACCATTTCATGAAAGACAGCTCCCAAAACCAAGTGGTAGGCACATCTATTGTTTTATATTTAATCTCTTCGGCTTGGCTCTTGTGATATTATCTTATGTTCCCTGTTTCCAGTTCACTTTTGGTGTTAGTTACTTAACCAACTTGTTTCCTTGTGTTTTCTACTCTTTTATCTTGACAAAAACAGCAAGTTCAGAATTTTGGGGAACCTTTCTTCCTGGTCATTCATGAGGCAGAGACATTAACTGATGTTAAAGTGCGCATACAGAAAAAGTTGCAGGTTCCTGATGAAGAGTTCTCAAAGGTACCTTGTGTTTTCTTAATTTTCCATTGTTTGGAGCATATTATATTAATATTCATGATGGCATATCTCAATGATCTTATTGAAGGTAGAATTGTCAACTGTCTTATTTTGTTTCTTAATTTTGTACAATTTCTGATGTTTGTGTCCAGTGGAAATTTGCATTTATGTCACTGGGTCGTCCAGAATACCTTCAAGACACCGACATTGTATCTGTCCGCTTCCAGGTTTGTCCCCTCAATGTTTCTCAAATTTGCGTCCACAATTGCATGCATTGTTGCATTGACCTGCAATGCTTGAAATTTTGGAGTTTACTCACTTCAAGTTCTTTTTCAATTGCCTTCGTTCAGAGAAGGGATGTCTATGGTGCTTGGGAGCAGTATCTTGGTCTTGAGCACTCTGACAACGCTCTGAAAAGATCATACACCACAAATCAGGTAATGGGAAATGCCAAGCATCTCGTTGTAAGCACCACCAAAATGAAGAACACATGAAATTTTTACAAGTGATGTGGAAACTGCTGATTCAAAAACTGTATGTTGACTTGTTCTTAATTTTGCAGAATCGTCATACATTTGAAAAGCCAGTGAAAATCTACAATTAGCAAACGGGTGCTGCTGAAACTAGTCAATTGGGCAAGTCGAAGATCCTGATGGCATGTGCACTGCTGCGAAGTGAGTGAGAAACAAGAAAGCGAAGGAGTCGGAGAAAGTAGGCTTGCAATTGCATCAGAGCAAATTCTTGGTTTCCTTTAGAGAGTGTAATTCATTGAAGTAGAGGGGGGCAGGGAGGATTTGTGTTTGCGTCAACTGATTTTTTTAATCTCTGGATTATTCGCTGGTATATGGGAACTGGATGCTTAATTGGATTGGTAACGTAGTTAGGCAAGATTTTGTTGTGGGAGATGTATAGAAGGTATAGAGGTTTGCGTCTTTTTTGCTTTGTTTTTGCATCAATTTGTGATTTTGGTTTTTAGAAATGTATTAGGCAGTCGTCAGAAGAATCTTGTATAATATTTATTTGGTTACTGTCTCCGGGATTTCCTGGATCTCTCTCTGTGCAAATGAAACACCAATTTGCTCTGGTGTTGAGCTTCACCACTACCACTCTCCTCCCCACTCCTCCTTTGCCTTCAGAATCTCTGTCTAGCTTGAATTTTCCGATGGGTCATTTCAAATGTAATCGAAGAATGAAACCACTAATTTTTCTTCTCTGAAAAGTGGGTAAATTTTTTCCCGATAAGATCGTTGCTTGGGAATTTACCCATTTGATTTTCAACGGTAGGTATATATTTGATTTGATACTGGTCAAAGTCATCGTAATTCTTTATAAATTATAAAAACAATTTCAATATGATAGTAGGCGAATACTCAACACTCTTCAAGACATTCTACAATATATATATATACAAAGTAATGAAGATGAATTGTAAAAAAAACGAGACACCAATTATGTATTTATAAAAAAAATTAATTTTTTTTAAAATGATTGGATTGTTCAATGAATCAAATGCATTGTACCATCACTAACTATGATTCAATACTTTTGGAGTCCAATAAGCTCCCATTAAATCATGATTAAAAATGTTCTAAGATAACTGTTATGGAGCCATCATCTTACTTTAAAAATGTCAATTGTATAGTGTGCTTGCGCTTATTAACTACATCATAAAAGATTAAGATAATCCTGGGTGCATGTAAAGATGGTGTGAATCTCTCATTGCTTAAGTAAAGTTGCAGGTTCAAACTCCTTGTATATATAGTTATTTAAAATATAGGGTCAGAGTTTTACTTCTTAAAAAAGACTATCCCAACTCGAACGAGGATGAGTATAGGTGTGATAAATAACTTAAAGGTGCCGTCTATAATTAGAGCCCAAAATACTGCATGATCTAAAAGAAGATTAAGATTCTAATTTGATGTAGATTGTTTTCACATAAAATAATTTGCATCTTAAAAAATGTCACTTGTTCTCCCTCTTTAGCATGTTGTTTAAAGTTGATGTAACACTCTTTATGTTGTAGTTTATGTTTCTCAATATCTAAGTCCATTTGCTCTAAGAATATCTCTAATGGCTAATCCCAATTTTGGGTTAGTAAGCCTTTTACATCAGTATTTCACTAACTTTTCACTTAACAAATCATCTCTTCTTAATGTACTAATTTAACTGAGACATATAATCACTTTACTCATTATTTTATTTATTTATAACATCTAAATTATAATAAAAAATATTTATTTGACATAAATATTTTGTATGAGTTATTACACTTATATTCTTTCAACCGAAAATATAATTTGATATTTTTAATAACATATATAAAATAAAAAAAATTAAATTATTAAAAATAAAAATTGATATTTTAAAAATATATAAAATAAAAAATTGAATTATTGAATTTTTTTAAAAAATGTCTATTTATATTTATAGTGTTAAAGAATAGGAATAAAAAAGAAAGAAAATAAAATAAAAGAAAATAAAAATAATATTAAAAAATACGTGGAGATCACTCTCAATTAATTGGTGTATACCAATCAATTGAAAAACACCAACCTTCTCCTAATGGGGAAGGTCGGTGATATGGAAGTTAGTGGGGGTTACTAACCCCGCTATTGATACTTTAAGTTCATGAAATTATTATATAAGATAAATAAGCCTAAGTGCTGCATATAAGTGTAAAAATAATTGTGGAAACTCAAATAAAAAGTCGTTGAGTTAAAGTTATATTCTGAAGTCCCTTAGTCTCGATTAAGAGATATTATACTACCATACTCCCACATCTTTTAAAGTCAAAGTCAAAAATTATTTATAAATATCTTTCTTCTTTAAACCACTAAATTATTTTTTAAAAAATAAAATTATAAATATACATAAACTCAAAATAGACAATATTTTAATAAATAAATCTAACTTATAATCGTCGATGAGCATAATCTATAACAATTTGGAATACCTCACAGAAAATGATGGAATGTTAGAAACCACAAAAAAAATCTTAGAATATATCTGAATTTAACAATATTATTATCTGCTAAATATCTAAATATTATAGATATAAATTTCTATAGCTATTATTTATTGCTCATAAAGAATGTCTGGAAGATACTTTCCTCATAAAATATAAAGATAGTTAATACATAAACAAGGCGCAAAAGAGTGGATATTATTCGAGATCGAGACAGAGAGGAAGAGTCATGGAGGCAGTGATATCCATGTTGTCAACGGTGTTGTTTCCACCGTTATCCCCAAAGTTGATGCCAATCATATCGGCAGTAACACTGATATCAATATCAGGTCTAGGTTTCATGGAAATTATTGGACTGAATCTGCAATACTCCAAATTCTTGAACTCTAACACATCTTCTTCTTCAAGAAAGAAGATTGTGCTGTCAAGCAGAACTGGGATGCTCTCAGCTTACACGCCGGCGCTCCTGTTCGGAGTTTCTTCCTTCTTTCTTTTCCCAAATGATGATTTCAGGTTTCTGATGCTCAAATCTGCTGTTACTCTCCATTTCATCAAGAGAGATCTTGAGGTAACATCAACCTTTTCTTTTTCCCCTTATGATTTGGAGAATTATGAGTTTCAACTTTACATTGGTTTTGGGTCGGACCTTATTGCATTGGATTTATTTTGAAGTATTGTTGAAAATGCTGGAAATACATAGCTTCGACATTAGATAATGAGACAACAATTAGAACATTAATGATTTTTCTTTTCCTAAGAATTGTGATTTTAACCTGTTGTAGTGCTTCGAAATTAGACATCTTTCTGCTGATCTTCAGAGCTCATTTTTCTACATTTTTATCTTTCACCAAAAATCGAACTCTCGACCCATTCAAGCCGGAATCTTTTCCAGCATCAATGAGTTACAAGCTCATTGGTGCTCATTTTTATACACAATACACTAAAGAAGGGGCTGCCAGCCATGATTAGTTGCTTTCCCCCCCTAATTTATACTTGCTTCAGGGAGTGGAAAATTGCAGCATATAACAGATTTACATTTTTTTCTTAAACATCGTTTACGTATCTTTAATTTTTACCAGTTAAATATCTAGTATCTGCTATATGTTCATCAATATTATCTTGGAAAGATACTGTACTCCCTAATAATTTGCTGTGCATTTTTTACTGCAGGTGCTATTTGTTCACAAATTCAGTGGTGGAATGGCTCTTGATACTGCTATCCTAGTCAGTCTTGGTTATTTGGGAGCAGCCATAGCCTTATTATTTGCCCAACACCTAACACAAGGACTTCCTCAGCCACCTGTGGATCTCAAGTACCCAGGAGTTGTGTTGTTCTTGGTGGGTATTAGTGGCAACTTCTACCACCACAGACTCCTTGCCTCCTTGAGAAAATCAAAGTCTGAGCAAGGTTATAAGATACCAAAAGGTGGCTTGTTTGGCTTTGTTATTTGCCCTCACTACTTGTTTGAAATCTTGGGTTTCTTTGGAATTTCCATGATCTCTCAAACATTGGCTGGATTGTCTGTTGCTATAGGAGTTGTTTGTTACTTGACGCCTAGGAGTTATCTTACTAGGAAATGGTACCTTTCTAAATTTGAAGATTTTCCCAAGAATGTCAAGGCTCTTATTCCTTTCGTGTTTTAAGTTTGCCAAGCTTGTTTAAGATACTTGTCTTCTACATGTCAAGTTTTCATGTGACAATATAAAACAGATTTGGATGGTACAAAAGCATGCCTTGTCTTTATCCAATTTCTAATCTAGTTATTGAACTTTAATTTTGATGTAGAATTTAGTCAATATCATTAGTATTTCATTGGTTTTTTAACTTTCAAATGACATTATTTTTTAAGGTATTTGTTTCAGTGCTTCACATTATTTGTATTTTGTGCGGACATTACTCTTGCCTTACCCGCAAGAAATTCACTCGATATTTACCTGGTGTACAAATTTATTTAATTAATATGAAAATAATAATATATAAATAATAACTCTCTCGAAAACCAAGTTGGTACCGATGCATTTAGTTCATATATACAGTATTTAATATACATAATATATCCAAATAAAAATATCCAACATATATAATATATGTTATTTCTTCCGTTTCAATATTATAGACACTAATCACTTTGTACTTGAATTGAGAAATTGTAGTTTTAATAGTTGATCTTATTTAAATTTATATGTTTTTTTCAATTATATCCTTGTAACTTTTTACAAAAAAGTTAATAATTAATATTTGTCACACTCAATAATTGAATTAATTGAAGACGATATTATAACTTTGTTAACAATGAGTGAATTGGAAAAAAATGTGTTTATATTTTAAGATATTCAAAATAAAAAAGTATGCCTATAATGTTAAAAGAGGGAGTATATAATTTAGAAGTATTCAATATATATATACATATATATATATAATATTATTATGTAAAATGGGTATAGATATAGGTAACGAGTATGTGTATATTCGTACACATATGAGTACGGTAAAACTATATTTGTATTCTACTCATACTATTAGCATAATAAAATGTGTTTAATACTCGGTTCTAGCATTTCTAGAAATTGTGATTCAGTCTTCAAGGCAAGTTTCCATCATTTATATGCAACAGAATACATCAACCCTAATGTATCATGTAGTCTTGCTGAGAGTGTGTGCTGAAAACCAACATATATCCTCATTTTTATTCTCTTTCTCTTATTTCTTCGTCACATAACTTCTTAAACAGTTAAAAGTACCTCTCTAATACTCTCACTTTAATATCAAAAAAAAAGAAAAAACTAAAAATTCAAATCTATTTGTGTTTTCTAATTTTTAGTCAAATTGAAATTGAATATCCACATCATACTTAAACTGAATGTGGCTTGACTTAGACACTAATTCGCATCTTTTTAAAAAGCAGGGACCGAATTGATGATTTGCTCAAACCACAGGAACTGCACATCAACTCATCCAAGATTTAAAAAATGAGTATCGTTTTTGTTAGGCCAGAACGGACGGGCTCAGGAATTAATTTCTTGAACTAGTTTTTGGCCAAACATTTAAAAGACGAGCAAAAAAAAAAAGAAAAATAACCAAAAAGTCAAATTTGTGGCAATTCATTAGGAACACAAAACAGAGTCCAACAACCAACAACTTTCCAGAACTCATTCATGAACTCTGAGAGAAACATGTGGCTCCAAAGCTCTCTCCTACACTACATATATATAACCACACCTCATCCACCTGTTCCCACTACAACCCAACTTAGAGCTATAACTCAGAAGAGATTTAACCTCAAACAGAGCCAAAAAGGAAAAGAAAATGGTGCCGTCTGTGCTGCTGAGAATAATGTATCCGCCGTCTAATATGTTCGTCACAGCAATGTCTGCGGTGAGCTTGGTGTCCTTGGCAAATGCTGGATTTCAAGAGCTTAGAGGAACAAACATGGAGTACTCTAAATTCTGGAACAAGTCTGTTAAAAAGGCTAAGTTGTCCGGTAGAAATGGCATGCTCCTGGCTTATACTCCTTCTTTTCTCGCCGGAGTTGCTTCCTTTTGGGTTTTTCCCGATCAAGGGTTCAGAGTTTTGTTGGTCAAGTCTGCTCTCACCCTTCATTTCTTCAAAAGAATCATTGAGGTACTGTTTTTCACTGTATTTGAGTTCTTCCATCAACAATTTTAATTTCTCTCCCTGGATTATATTTTCATTTCCTTTTTTTCTTTTGTATCTTTATGCAATTAATTTCAAAACAAAAAACTTATAAGAACATATCATTGATCTATTCACAATAATACTTATAAAAGGAAATCGATATTCTAGCAATTGTATTATATGTAGGATTGATGAATTTTTTTGTAACTATTATAAACAGTGTCAGTGGCAGCATGCAATAATTCTACTGAAAATTGAACTTTCGACCTTTTTTTTTTCTTTTGAAAATTACTTCAATACCAATAAATTAGAAGTTCGATGGTATATTATGTGTTTGTGATTGTGGCTAGAATTTTTTTGCTCATATAGTGCCTAATTAGGTCAAGTTAGCCTCAAATCTTAAAATGGAATTAGAGTCTATATTATGTGGTAGAATTCGGGTAGAATTCCTCAGATGTTCACAAATTGTCCTTCACCTAATACGCCCTTCAAATGTCAAATTCTCCTTGAATAGGTGCTTCTGTCAGCAATTTGTATGGATTCAACAAGTATGAATGTTATGACCATTTAAATTTGTCAGCATATATATTGTGTTTGTGATTGTGGCAGGAAATTTTTTGCTCCTATAGTGCCTAATTAGGTCAAGTTAGCCTCAAATCTTAAGATGGAATTAGAGTCTACATTAACGTCAAGGGCAGTCCATCCTAATTCTTTTTACATCGACTTCTATTAACAATTGAACCTGTAATCATTTACTATTCTTTTACATCCTAATTTCTTCATGTTTCAGGTACTATTCGTTCACAAATTCAGTGGTTATATGTCTGTTGAAACAGCGATTATAATCACGCTAAGCTATTTCTCAGCAACAGCAGTCATGATCTACGCTCAACACCTAACTCAAGAACTCGAAAGTCCCTCAGTCGATTTAATGTGGCCTGGGATGGTCTCGTTTGTGATAGGACTTGGTGGAAATTTCTACCACCATTACCTTCTCTCTAAACTGAGAGGCAACAATGAGAAAGAGTACAAGGTTCCAAAAGGTGGTCTATTCGACATTGTTATATGTCCTCACTACTTTTTTGAGATTGTAGGGTTTTGGGGAGTCTCTTTTATTTCTCAAACATTATACTCTTATTGCTTCGTTTTTGGAACCACTTTTTACTTGATGGGTAGGAGTTATGCCACAAGGAGATGGTACCGTTCCAAGTTTGAAGATTTTCCCAACCATGTCAAGGCTCTTATTCCATTTGTTTTCTAATGTTAGAAATTAGTGTCGTAAAGTGGATTTGTATAAATTTCAAATAGTTTATGGGAAAATTAAACTCTTTAAATCCTTATTGGTCTTATGAATTTGCTTGATAGAATATAATTTTTTTTTATAAAGAGTGATCACTTACTTCGAAAATTAGTCTTATAGTTTATTATCTTCCAATAAGTATATATAATTTTTTTTTCTTTGCCACAAAACAAGTATATGTTTTTGGGATTTGAATTCGTGTCCTCTTGGTAGATAATCCTCTCCGAATCAGTATACTAACCATTGGGTCAATAGTTTGTTGGCTGCTAGAAAAAGATTGAGGAAATTACACGGTCTAACACTTTTTCGCATTTAAATTTGAAAAAATATAACATTTATTTTATATTGACAAATAACAAAACCGGGATTTTGATTCTCACACAAACCACATTTTTGTAGTTCGATTAAAAAAAACACCACAATTTGTCCTTCGCGCGAGGTTAAAAAGTGGTCAAATGGTAACAGTTTTCAAAATGTTTTTCTCCGTGTGGATCGTTTTTTAAAATCTTTTGCTGCCGTGGTATTTGTCAAAAAATATATTTTTTATTGTATATTTGAGTATTTTTCCAAAAGGATTTTAGCAACCATAAATATGAGAGATCAAAAATGGTAATTTTGCTATAGATTGTATCCCTTGTTCACTTGTTGCTTCCCTCTGCACCTGTGTGGATGTGAAATAAATAATCATTTATTTTTTTTAAGAGACCAACACTAAAAGAAAAATGCAAATAAAAGAGAGACGAAAATGATGCATGTCCGTTCACCATTTTGCGTGGAAATAGCGATAAATATTGTCGCTAATCGTCTATTAGTAACAATTCCATACAGTTAGCAACAATTCTGTTTTGTAGTATATAATGAAAAAGTAGAAGCATTGACAATGAGAAAATACGACACTTGAATAATGAATGTGCAGTTTTAATATTCTATAAATAAGTACACCCAAAAGCTACAAAAAATGTGAGGAGACAACTAGAGCATTACTAAATCAATCGTATCATTTTTTAAATTCCAGAAACAATTCTAGCACCATTATGTAATTGGAGACAATTCCTTTTCTTTTTCGGATGAAGCAATGAAGCCTTATTACATGGTGGAGACAATTCTAGCAGCATTAGATTATAAGTTTATAGGTGTAAATTATATCAATTTTAGTAGCACATTTTCTTCATTTTGATCCTACGAGTTTACATTAAGTTGAACAGTGATGACTCTTGTCCCTGATGCACGAGCTTCGTAGTGCCTAGGACCTCGAGCATAAGCATGGGTAGGACTGAAGAAATTCTGAGATTCCTCCGGCGGCTATTTTCGACTTGTCACCTGGTGAGAACTTTAGTGAAAAGATGGAAGTTTGTTTTTTGAGAAAGATGGAAGTTGTTCCTTAATTTTGCGAAATATTCAGGGGAACAATGCTGCACTTTAACGAATAGCAAAATTGAAAGTGTGCTAAAAAATTATAGTGTTCTTAAACTAAAATAAAATTTTTTGAAAATAGGATTGCGCTCAATAATCTTAAACTCTATCAACCAATTTGCGGAAGATTCAAAGGGACGGAAATTACCACTTAGGTTTGTTAGCTTTTTTGAAGACAATATCAAAATATACAATGATTGAAAACAATTGACAAGAGCTGTGGTGAGAAATCTAACAACTGAAGGCAGTAATTTGGAATAATAAAGACAAAAGACTTGAAAAATAATTCTGGAATTCATAATTCTCAGGAGGTTGAGTTGTGTGTTTTGGTTGAAAGTCCTTTCTTTCGTATCCTCCACCACTATTTATATTGTTCCAATGTGCCTTTCATCCATCTGCTCTTAATGTTGCCATTCAATCGTGATCCCACTGATTCCTCCGTCCTCTTGGCTTACTATCCTTTATGTGAGGTTGACTTTCCTTTGTTATCCCTGATTTGCAGAGCTGACTTTCCTTATGTTGTTCATTTTGTACCCAAGCCGAGATTCACGATTTCGCCACCTGTTAGGATACTTGTTACTACTCGCATTTTCTTTCCCCTCCTTCGGGACCTAGACTTTTCTTTGCTATCCCTGATTTGTAGTGATTGGGAACTCTTGCCTTCTGTATCTTATTTGCTCCCCTGTAATGGTTGCTTAGCTGAGCTCGTCCTCCTAGACCTTCTCTTATTCTTTAATGGGTCGTACCTCCAGTTTCTTCCTTCATACTTGTTACTTGGGCCAATTGCATAATTTGACTCGGCCCATTGGACTTGGGCACAAATTATACTGTACATAATTGACCCTTGCACATGTGACGATTATAATAATCTCGCACGTGAATGATTTGCCACTTCCCGCCGAAATGAATTTTGTCGCATTGGAGAGGAAAGACTACTTATTTTGGCTTTGGAAATATACCAATTTTCCTATTGAGCATAATTGAAAGACTGTTCAATTGATTGCTAACTATCTCTAAAAATTCAAACAGATGCATTAAATTCTCCTTTGGCTCAGAAACTGCTACATCATGCCCCGAGCTTTTCGCTTCAAACCTATATCTCTGCCTAAATCCAACGGCAACAAGGAGCTCCTATAAATAACTCCAGTTCAATTGAAACGAAAACTACCTCAACTCTTTTAGACCCCTCTAGACACACTGAGACATCATCTCCTCCAATTCTAGTTTCGCCGCAACCAACGCGTCCTTTAGAAGCTTCGGCTAGTGCAGTTCCAAAAGTCTCACAATTTCATCCGAAGGTCTAGTCTACTATCGCCGCCGTTTCTCTTGTGATTCTCGCCGTTCGTACGACACCGCCTTTGGTTCTCATGTCAACAATTGTTGCTCTATTCAGAGTCTTCTACAGCCGGCAAGGTAAACCCTAACTTGGAGCTTTTATGGATCTTTTCCTTATTTGATTCTTGCTTTATTCTAGCCTTTTAGTGTTGTGGGTCTTTGCAGAGAACAAGGTCACCGAAGTACTAACACCATGGAAGCAACAAATTAGTTTGAAAAACTTCCAAAAACATAAGATTTATCTGATTGATTTGGTTGGAGTGTTGATTTATGCTTTAATCTCGTGCCTTTTGGGTTTTGGAGAGCCAAACATCTATATGCAATTCTCCAAATGTTGAAAAAGAATTTCCTCTGTAGGCACACCAGTTATGATTCCCACTCCTTCCCTGTTGTCTTCGATGCCCATTTACCTATTAATGGGGGGAAACCTCTTTGTACTTCCCTCCTACTAACGAGGTAACAAGTTACGTTATTTATCGAAAGGGAATGATGTCTGTTTTACACATCCTGACTTGGGAGTGATTTATTTATTTTTTTTGCAGGTGGAAGGTTGCTACATTATCGCCCCTTCTCTACTACGAGCACTCCATGTTAGTTTTGTGCCCTAGTTCAATCATTGATACACATTGTTATTACATTTATTATTTAATAAAGATGCATTTTATTTCATATCTATGAAATATTATATTGTTTATGAAAATAAATCATCTATAAATAATTATTCTTCTTTATGTCATCAAGTGTGTGACTTGATAGTAAAATCATAAGGTAAAAATGATAATATTCTAAACATCCCTAATCGATTGTTATCATGGGAATAATGACAAGCCAAAGTTAATATGTTGCTAAGAGGATAATCATATTTTACTGATTATAGATATGAGATATCACTTATAATATATATACATGTTAGGGAACATGTATTGGACTGACCCGCTATAAAAGCACTTCATAGATCAATGTCACAAGTAGCTTTCATGCAGTTGTGATGTTTTAAGTCCTCCAACTGAAACTCACTATCGACTCTTACATGAGGAATCGCATGTTTTGACTTAGTCAAACATTTTCCGTAACAGGACAACAATAAAGGCTATGATTGGATATGTCATGAATCTTGTAGAGGAGTGATGGTAAGAGTGATAGATTTGTTCCTCTTATGAAGAGTGATATCTTTAGGCCACTTGATGAGTAGGATTGATGGAATGTATGCATACTCAAATGAATTAATAAAAGAGTTTATTAATGTCATTTGTATATCAATCTATTTGAGATCAAGAAACACATTAAGCAATATAAGGTTGACATGTGACAATGCATTATGTTTAATATAGATATCGTGAGACAAAATGACCGAATATCAAACTATGAAAGGTTGACTCAAATTACTGATACCACTCGATTTTTGGTTGCCATAATGTATTACTAGATACCGCTTATGGACTTTGGGCCCATGTGCTTTGGGACGAGGTCCATTGCCAATCTCGAGTGAACCTATTGGGTCACACACAAAAATAAATTGGATTGGTTACAAAAGTTCTCTCTTTGTGGTAATTGAATTATTAAGATGATTGATTTGATTAATCAATAATAATTCAGAGTTTTATGATTTATGTGTTAAATAAGATTTAATACATGGTCCATTAATGTAATGAGTTTTAATATGAATCATCAATTATCATGGTTATGATTATTTAATTATGTGTGACATAATTAGGCCTATGTGAGTGATTTATTTTATGATAAAGTATCATATAATTAAAAACCCAAAAATATTAATGAAACCTATGTAAATTTTGACACAATAAACCTAAATAAGGAGGAAGAATTTCTGAACAATAAACCTAAACAAGGAGTGAGAAATTCGGCGTCCATCCTCCTATTTTTTAGGAATCACTTTCCTTGTGT
>CAODLS011010974.1:0-13992 GCA_948243855.1 Flueggea neowawraea
ATTTATATATAAGAGAAAACCATATATATATATATATATATATATATACATACATGATAGAAGAATAATATAAAACCGTTAGAAACAATATCAACATCTCCAAAATACAAAATATGTACCCCAGTATCCCAACAACAGCCCGATGTAGAGCTCTAACGATTGAACAAAGTAGAGTCCGAACGAGGGGCAGTCACTATAGAGAAGAAGTGCCTCACTAGGATCGAGGTACCGAACAGATGCTGAGCGTCCAAAATGTCACATGTAAAAGAGGTTTAATATAGAGAACAGAAGAAAAGGGGCAAGAATTCCTAGTGAGGAAATGACACTTCAGACCGCCTCATACGTGCCTCACAAAGGCTGTTTTGAAAGCCCTTTAAAAATATCGCACATAGATATACGTAAATACTCTAAAGTATGCACACTACATACATAATATATTTTCTGAAATTCGTTTTGCAAAAAAATTCGCATCCAGATCATACAATATGCATTCAGACAATATCCAAAGTATATACATATATTTGTGGATTCATAGTACGGAACCAGTGCAATTCAATTTCCATAATAGCAGTGTGGACTCTGTCACTTGACTGCTTTAAATTGTATATCTGGCCAGATACACGATCATCTCATTACCCCAGTAACTAGGGCCTTGACAAAGCAGTGGTATACCAAATGCTATGTACCTCGTAGCTAGGTGTCCCCATATTAGTGTGATCTATACATAGTATTTCACAAACAATCATGCACCTTAGAGCTTATTCCTTCTTATACAAAATACCCTTATATATATATACCAATATATATATTAGCTTTTCAGACCAAAACATTGGTTATTAATAATCTCATAATCCTGATTATTAATTAACCCAACAATTATTAGTCTGATTTCATAATATAGCCAGACATATCAAAATCAACATACTCAATTTGAAGACACAGCCTATGTGTCTAAAGCTTCCATTTCACTCACCTGGTGTCCAATGCTGAGGACCCAGTCAAACACCGCTAGTGGGTGGCTGCTCGTGCTGGCAGGCACACGAAACTGTAACAAATATAGACAGAGCAAATATTAAAATGTGGTACTGTGGTGATACCAATGCATGATATGCAAATGCAGATGTTGACCCTTGGAGTCACTGAAAATCTATCTCGAGAGTGAATCCATCAACCTCGACCCAAAATATAAAATTTACGTAAAATTATAATTTGGTCTCCGACCAATGTAAAATTACGTTTTAGTCATCGAGAATCGACAAATTACAAAACAGTCTTAAATGAATGCTGAGATTACCGACTAGACATTCATAAGTCAGAATTCTCAAATTCTATCCCGAACTCCCAGAAATCGCAAAACTAGCCTAATTCCTCAAAATTACAAATAGGTGCCCAAGTTCTCCAAAATTACAAATATATACCTTCACTTTTTAAAATTTCAAATCTATACTCCCAATTTTCAGAAATTATAAGTCTAGAGTAAACGTTTCAAAAATTTATAAAATTAGTTTAACCCCTTAATTTATTCTCAAAAATAGCCAACTCTCAATTCAACAAATAAATAGCAAAACCAACTATGTATCCTGACTCTAATCAATCTCCTGAATATGAATCCAACCTCAGATTTGACAAATAAACTCTCAATCATTCTAAAAATCATGAAACCCGAACCTAACCGTAGGTCCACCAAAAATTCATCAAATCTTTCGATTGAAAGGTTGAATCGTGTTTATCTAAGTCCTAGCTGATATATTCTAGCATCCTCTAACATCCATTCATCACGAATCATCAAAAAATTAAAACCTATTTCATTTTCGGCCTAAAATACATTTTCATGAATCAATGCATGAAAATGAGTTTAAAAGGAATAAAGGATGTTGATCTTACCTTAGAAATTGATTAGGAACGTTAGGGAAACAATGTGAGAGCGTTTCAGACTGATTGAGAGACTTTGAGTGAGAAAATGACGGAAAAAGTCGAGTTTCGGTTGTTTTAAGAGCTACAGATCAAAACACACCGTTTCGACAAATACAAAGGCGACGTACGTTATACACAGGCTCAACGTACGTTGTGGTCTTGCACAACGTATGTTGTACCGCACAACGTACGTTGTGAAGCATCCAGTAGCCACGGATTCGAAGAAACACAACTCAACGCACGTCGTATCATGGCAACGTATGTCAATCATCCTCGCATCCTAGATAACGTACATTGTACCAAGCCAACACACGTTATGCTGCTTTTTCGGATAATGTATGTCTTCCTCACTTGACAACGCACGTTGTTCACTCTCAAATCACATACTTGACATTTCACACTTTCCAACGTGTATCAGACCTCCCTCGAGATTCGATAATACCTAATCCTCAGAGATACGTCCGATTATCCTCAAGATCAAATCGGACTTGGTCAGAAAACTACAGTATTCCTAACAAAAACGGGCGGAATATTACATATTCCCAAGGCTTAACAATATTAAACCTTACATGAATAACATCATTAACATCCTAAAACACAATATCAATACGTCAAACATCAAATATTAGGATCGAAATCAATCGAAACAAATCGAGACAGGTCGAAATGCTACAGAGCAGAAGATAAGTCAGAATTGGACGCGATATTACACAAATAATAAGGGATTCAAATTCATTCAAAGATATGTTTTACCTATACGGGAGTTATACTCAAATTTTATAGAAATATTGACTTTAGTGTTAAGTTTATAGAAATATTGACTTTAGCGTTGAAGTGCTTTTGAAGAATACATGCTCGATTTCCAACTCCTTTGTTTTGTAGGACTTGGTCGACGATAAAAAATTATATCGGTTTCTACACTGTTGTTGATAAAGATAACAACAGTTGACAAAAAAAATGATAATATATTTATGTATACCTCATATTTTACAGATCCTCAAACCCTTTTCGTCACTTCTTATATGTACAAATTATTTGCCCTTTCATATTCTTAATAAATAGATTTATTCCTCTTCTTTTCTTAATCTCTTATATTATCTTTTTCTTATTTATTTTATTTCCTGTCAACCTTAATTTGTAGACTTGTGAAGTTGATGGGTTTGCCAAGTCAGTGCTTCACCACTCAATCGAGTCTGGAAAAGCACAAAAGAAAAAAAATAAATTTTTGGAATACACACATTGCATGCAATGAGTCTATTTCTTGTTTCCTTTTTCTTTTGGTCTGGATTACACATTATTTATTGAAAGTGAAGACTAGCTAGAAAGATTCCAACTTTGATTAATTCAAACTTCCCCGTACTTTAGCATTTTTAACTGAAAATTTTTGTTCTTTTCCTTTTTTAAATTTCCAGTATGTGACTTTTTGATTCTTTAAATTAGATTGTTGAAATTGTCGAATCGATCTAAATTGATTTACATATAGGTCTTTAAACTATTATTAATATCTACAAATAAGTTTGCTCTAATCAGGATAATTTAGCTTTTTTGGTTTTACATCATCTCTATCTGATTGAAGATTATATTCAATCACTAATGATTAATAATACATTTTAGTCTAAATTCAAAAAGAAATTATTATTCTAAATCTACAATTTCCATGATGAATGCATTAACTCTACTGGAAAGGGTCACACATTTGTTCGACAATCTAGTTAGGTTAGTCTCCTGAACAAATGAAGCTCCTTGTTTCCGACCTTGCTAGGCAAGCCCCAAAATAAGAAGTAAAAAACTTTATTAATCATCAAAATCATCGTACAATACAAGCTGTATTACAAGGACGTTCAAAAAGGGTACCTCTAGCATCCCTCTGAACCAATTCAAGAACACTACTAGGTGGACCTGATAAAATATGAAAACCAACAGGGTAGTCTTTATCCAACTTAAATAGACTATCTACTACCTGGTTACCTTCTCTAAATAAGTGGGAGATAGAGACTCTCCAATTCCTACATATCATATCTTTGATTCCTTTGATTAAAGCCCAATGATTATTAACAGCTTTATGACCATGATTGATCAATTTTACCGCCAACATACTATCAGTTTCAACTACAATATCCCTCCATCCCCTATCCCAACAAAGTTCCAGACCCTTGTGAATGGCTAATAATTCAGCATTGAGTACGGAGCAGCTACCTATATTCATAACAAATCCAGTGAGCCACTCACCATTGGAGCCTCTGAAAACATCTGCACCTGAAGCCAAGATCCTGTTTTCAGTAACAGCGCCATATGTGTTTAATTTAACTGTGAAAAAAATCATCTTTCAATTTGTCACCTAGGATTTCAGTCCAAATCATTTTGGCATCAAAGCAATCCCGCATCACATGAAACCATGATTCCTCCACCCCCAAGCAAACATCCCGGTTCATTGGTTCATTTGTCGCTAACATCACATGCCTTAACTTTGAATGGTTCGATCAAGGATAATAAATAACCTTAATAAATGACCCACGGAGTATTCTGTTCATTGGTCGCAACCCTTTTCTTTTTGCAAGTTCTGCCAATAGAATTTTCGGAAACCTAGGCTCCAAAGGACTTTTTTTTTTTCACGAAGAATTCTTCTCTGATTCAGCAATCTTTCGGTCTTCTCTTCATTTATCTCCACCAGAAATTCAGCGTCTTCTCATCCAGTTTTTCTGCAAATCCTTTCAGTAAAAGCTAAGCAAGCCATAGTTAAAGACTTCTTTTTTCATGAGTGTACGTTGTTTAAGGATTGTTACATTCCGTCAATAATATTAATCTGACTTTCGCGGGAATAGTTCAAATTGCACTCAAATTAAACAATACATATCAATATCGAGATAGAATTTTATCAATATTTTAATCAAAATCTCTACCTCAATCACTACTATAAATACCTCATAAACCACCATAATTCCTCATCACAAAATCCTCCGCTCATCTCATTTACATTAACCTCAAAACTTGCAAACAGAAAATCAAAACAAAATGTTACACTTCAACATGAAAACAAATGTACTGGCCATTCTCCTAGCCATAGTGGTTGCAGGAGCCGTACCAAAAGCCATAATGGCTCAAAAAAGTCCCACTCCTGGTGTGAGTGTGGCTAGTGTCGTTACTCCACAATTCTTCAACAGTATCATCAACAAAGCTGATCCGAGCTGTCCCGGGAAGAAGTTCTACACTCGGAACGCATTTCTTGCTGCTCTCAAGTCTTATCCTCGGTTTGGTAAAATTGGTTCCGCCGCTGATTCCAAGCGTGAGATTGCTGCGTTTTTTGCTCATGTTACTCGTGAGACTGGGCGTAAGTTCACTCATTTCTTTCTTGATCATTCGATTTATGCTTTTGTTGGATGAATTTACGTTCATGTTTTGTACTGTTACAAGTATCTAATTAGTTATGTGTTAAATATTGGTAGCCTACATATTATTTGTAGAATATTCAACTATTATATAGAGAGCAAATGAAGCATAAAAAATATTATGAAATGATACAAATTCCTCCTCTTTTAATGTAGAGGCCAACTAATTTAATGAATAAAAAGAAATTATATAACATGATATTCAATAATTATTGAACATGTTAAATATATTTATAAAAAAATATAATTATTTTCTCTATTTTTACCATGAGGATGTGTATCCTTTGTCTATTTTCTTAATGCAATTTTTTTTTATCATGGGTTTCACAAAGAGAAACTCATCCCTATAAATCTTCGAAAATTCTCTATTCTACGCATTTGATACCTCGAACTTAATATCTCATGATATTAATTAACTGGATACTAACTAAACTATCCAAACTTACAAGTTTTTTCAATGCAATCCAATCTAACAAACTATAATATTGTTATGTCATTTATTACTCAATCAAATCAAACACAAGTACATCCTATGAGTGGTTAGAAACAAAAAAAAATCTGATCTTACAAAATTTTAACTATTATTTGACTTTCGTTTACTAACAATAAAAGTTGGACCAATGTTTCTATTCATTAGATTTCTGCTACATAGAAGAGATAAATGGAGCTAGCAGGAACTACTGTGACAGATCAAACAAGAAATACCCATGTGTTCCAGGCAAGAAATACTATGGACGTGGACCTTTCCAACTCACATGGAACTACAACTACGGAGCTGCCGGAAGAAGCATAGGCTTCAATGGGCTTAAAAATCCGGACATTGTAGCCAGAGACCCTGTCGTCTCTTTCAAGACAGCCTTGTGGTTCTGGATGAACAACGTACGACCTGTTGTAAACCGCGGTTTTGGTGCAACCATTAGAGCCATAAACGGTGGGGAATGCGGAGGAGGAAATCCTGGTGCTGTTCGAGCTCGTGTTGGGTACTACAGAGACTATTGTAACAAATTTGGGGTTGCACCTGGTAAAAATATCAGCTGTTAAGCTCGTCCTCTATGTATATCGATGTAGTAGTAATCTAAATAATGTAAACGACAAGCTTTGATTACTGAATCTTCTTGTCGTTCAGTGCTTGAGGGTATAGCCCGTTTTGTTAACAAAATGTATACCTAAATTATGTAATAAAAGAATGTTATTAATGTTTAAGTTTGCTTCAACAATGTTTAATTTCAGAAGTTGCGCACACAAGTGTAAAAAATACTAAAAAATTGCGCAATGCAAGCTTTGGTTGTTTACGCAAAAATTGCCGAAGTCACATACTTGCAGAAAGAGTTGTTTGTTTCACAACTGCTCTATTTTTAAAAACAACGGTAATTTTGCCAAGAGAGGATATAAACAATGGTAATTTTGCTCTCATTTTCTTTTTGTCTACTCATTTTCTCTACACCTACTCTTGCTATTCATTCATACTTGCAATCTTATTTGGGCAGGTGTGTGATCATTATTGTGTATTGGGTATACTTTGTAACAAGAAAAATCTTTGGTTGAGGGTATTAATAGGTTTCCTTGTTTGTTCCTTTGCAAAAACAAGAGAGTTGTGAGGTTTCCTAGCTTAGTTTCTGTAAAACTAGAGAGTGTAGAGGTTTTCTAGTTTGGTTCCTACAAAAACTAGAGTGTCTAAAGGTTTTCTTGTGATCTTAGAAAAGAAGAGAATTTTACGAAGGCTTCCCTCCAGCAGAAAGTGAGGAGTTGTTGGATTCAAAACTTTTGAGTAAGGTTTGAGGAGTGGACGGACCGAATTACTATAAAATCGATAGCTTGAATCTCTCTTCACTCAAATCTTTACATTTACTGCACTTTGTTTTGTTGTTTAGTTTTTGTTTGGTTTTGAAGTGGATTGTTTTTTTTCTTGGTAAAATTTGTAAAAAGTTTTAAAAAGTCTTAAACAATCCAATTCACCCCTTGTCATCTAAGGACAACACAGGCCAAGCTCCAAAACAAAAATCGGAATTACATTCACTTGCATCGTTGCATATTGTGTGATTATTAAATATATTTGGATGCGTATGCTATTTGTTGTGGATTTATCGATAACAGTTTCTCTCATTAATTAGTGAATCATATAAAAGGCTATTATTTTTCTAGGTTTTTAGCATATACAGTTTTTGGGAATTGGTCATCCATGAGGCTGATTAACTTATCGACATGGAGCATAGGTCATCCGACTAAGTCCTGCACTCTCTTTCCTCTGCATCATGTTATCATTGTACATATAGTTTTGAGATAATCCTTTTAGTTTTACATGTACTTCTGTTTATCTTGTTTACATGTTTTGCTAAAAAAAAATTGTATGTATATTTGAAATCAAATGATCTATATGAATGCAGGTTTTTATGATTATAATTATATATAATATTATGCTTATATGATCGAAAAGGGTATTACAATAAATATCTATCAAAATGACTATCTTTTGCTCAAGAGAGTCCTCTAGGCCCTTTGTAGCAGCTAACAGTGCATTTAGTTGTCTTACATGAGTCTCACGATATTTGTCAATCCATGGGAACTTTTAGGTGGAATTCTTGGACTTATTAGGAAGCCACAAGACTTGAACCCCTTCTTTTAGATCTATGATGTGCCTAAGAAAACTCTGATTCGATCAGCCCCTAAGCTGGGAGGCATTTACCCCATCTTGGCCTCATCCAACCACCTATGATCATTGACTGGGAGATTTTATCTATGTCCAATAATGGATTACATGTCAGGCTTAGTTAGTAATTGAAAATCCCAATATAAACAATGGAATGATAATCCAAGAGGAGTTGAATTGGATATTTACCAAGTTAAAAAGTTTACTGAAAATATTTTGCAAACTAAAACAAATAAAAAAGTTCTTTTAAACCAAAATCAAAGTTAAATGTGGAAGCAATTTAAAATCAAAGATCCAATCCACACACAACAATGTAAACCAAATGCAAATTAAAGAGAGAAAGGGATAGAGATATCAAAGCCCAAGATTTGTAGTGGTTCAGTCCTTCTTGACCTACATCCACTCCTCTAGATTCACTAGATAATTTCAATCCACTAACTTGCTCACTTCTGGGTGGAGGGAAACCATTTACACCACTTATTTTTGCGGAATCAACAAGTAAACTGACACACCTTGTTTTAAGGACAAAACAAGCAAACCAAATCACTAGTTTTTGCGGGATCAACTAGAAAATCGAAACCACTTGTGTTCAGGACAAAACAAGTAAACCAAACCTCTAATTTTTATGGGCTTAACTAGAAAATCGTTATCCACTAGTTTTCTGAGGCTCACTAGAAATCACTCTTGTTTTTCTAAGGCATAATATGGAAACCTATCTACCCTAAGTAAATGCCCTTGCTTGTTACAAAATAAATCCAAAGGTATAACATATTAAAGCTCATACAAACCCATAAATAAGATTGCAAGTAACTAGTTCAAATGGGTTAGAAAGGTAGAAAAGAGAGATAAAGCAAATAAGAATTCTTAGCAAAAGGTATCTCTTACTTCTCTTCTGACATTGGATGTATATTTATAACCACTCTTAAGAAAATAGTTGTTAGAGCCTCGAAGTAGCCGTTGTGAGAGAATGAAAAATTATGTTTTAATCTGACCTTGAGCATTAAGTGGTAACAATGTACGTTCTTCAAGTGTGCATCTAATATCAACATGTGTTGTTGGCCATCAGTGTATGTTGTTGAGGTTGCAATGCTTCTAGTTTAAAAACACTTTTCATTAGCGTGCCTAGATAGTCATTAGTGTGCATTGATCAACTCTTCAACGTGCCTTGTTGAATGATCAGCATGCCTTGCTCCACATTCCAGAATGTGCACTTTCATCCAAATGTTCATCAGCGTGCCTTATTCATTCTTTAATGTGTGTTGTTGGATATAATCAAGATTGCACCTTTGAAATCCACATCAGCATGTCAGAGAATATTCAAATGAAAATCTCGGAGAGTGTCTCATGTTTGTCTCCATCTGAAGCTCATCAACGTGCGTTATACACCAACAACGTCCGTTGTTCATTTTTTCTTCAACGTCAATAGAGGACATTCTTGATTTCATCAACGTCTCCTCAATAACTTGGACAAGTTCTGAGTTAATTCCTCGACAACTTGCGTTCTTCACCATTAACATGCGTTAACACAATCAGAGAGATATGCCAGCAAGCTTTAGTCATTATCTATGCTCGTTGGTTTCTCTTCAACATACATCAACATGCCTTGATGATTATTAACATGCCTTGTTCTTCATTAATGCACTTTATTGATTTGACCAAGTGTTTTGTTGCTAAATATCATAAAGTCTGCAAATTTGCAATTCTTTCATGGATGTTTTACAATCATCATCATCAAAACCGAAATCAACAATCTCCCCCTTTTTTGATGATCACAAAACATACATGAATTTGAACATCCATTCATTAATAACAAACAATTTGAGTAAGGATTTTAGTCATTGTCACTTGGTTAGTCCAACACAATAATACACATGATGTTCAAAATAAAGATGACACCAATTTAAAAAATAACATGCAAATTCATGTAACGCTTCTCCCCATTTTTGTGTCATCAAAAAGATCATGAAAAATTAACAATCTCCCTCAATCAATTAAAGAAATTAATCAACATACTTATAGCTTCCCTAAGCAAATGCATAAGATATCAATGGAAATCAAGAAAATATATCTCCCCCTTTGAAAAATAGAAATTCAATCCATGCAATCAATCAAACAATAAATGTATCTTCCCTTATGAAATGTAGAAAATCAACATATGCATCATATAAAATCAGAATGCAAATAAATGAACAAATTAAAGTAATTTTTAAGTTTAACGAAAGGGTATCACATTTGCATGGGTTGTCAAGCACATTCCTCCAACTTCATCATCACCACTACTGAAACTTGAGTCGGTACCAAGGAATCTTCTTTTCATCCTTTTGTTATGCTTTTTCAAATAAGGGCAATCTAGTTTGACATTACCTGGTTCATTACATTCATGGCAAACTAGTTTGTTCCTCCTCTTGCTCGCCTTCTTTGCCTCTCTTTTCTTGTTGAGAAATGTGCAAAATTTCTTTGTGAGGTGCTTCAGTTCATCAGAATCATCCTTTTCATCATTTTCTTCATTAGAGCTTGAACTTTCAATGTATTTTGAAGCCATCAATGCAATGCTCAAGTCTTTCTTCTACTTCTTTTTGCCTTCCTTTTCTTCATCTTCTTTCATGCTCATCTCATGAGTAAGTAAGGAACCAATTAACTCCTCCAAAGGCAAAGAATTTAGATCATTGGCTTCTACAATTGCATCTTTCTTAGAAGCCCATGATTTTGGTAAAGCCTTTAAAATCTTTCTCATAAGTTCAGAATTTGTGTATGACTTGCCAATAGACTTGAGGGCATTGAGGATGTCATTGAATCGATCATACATTGCTTGAATGGACTCCTCTTCCTCTATTTTGAGCAGCTCATATTTGCGGACAAGAAGAGAGATTTTGTTCTCCTTGAATTGGCTTGTTCCTTCATAAGCAACCTCCAAAGTTTACCAAATCTCTTGAGTAGTAGAGCATTGTTGAACCTTGTTGAAGTGAGATTCGCTCAAAGAATAATAAATAATGTGCATTGCTTTGTTGTTGCAAGAGATGCGCCTTCTTTCATTTTCATTCGACTCTTCATTTGGCTTCTTCACACTTCTTCAACTACTAGTTTTGTTGGCACAAATGGACCTTCCCCAAAAAAATCCCATATATCCACGTTTTCTGCTTGTAGGAAGACCTTCATCCTTGTTTTTCAGTAGATGTAATCACTGTCATTAAAGAAGGGTACATGATTAATAGCCAAACCCTCATATCCTGAAATATCATTTAAGAATACCATTTTTGGAATCTTTAACTCTTTGGATGTTACGCCAAAATGAAATATCAAGAGCACAGGCTCCGATACTAACTGAAAATCCCAATATAAACTATGGAATGGCAATCCAAGAAGGGGTGGGTTGAATTGGATTTTTGGCAAGTTAAAAACTTTGTTGAAAACCTTTTGCAAGATAAAACAAATAACAAAGTTCTTTTAAACCAAAATCAAAGTTAAATGCAGAAGAAACTTAAAATCAAAGATCCAATCCACACACAACAATGTAAATCGAATGCAAAGTAAAGAGAGAAAGGAAGAGAGACATGAAAGCCCAAGATTTATAGTGGTTCGGTCCTTATTAACCTACATCCGCTTCTCTAGATTAACTAGAGAACTTCAATCCACCAACTTCCTCACTTCCGGGTGGAGGGAAACCGTTTACACCACTTATTTTTGAATGATCAACAAGCAAACTATTAGACCTTGTTTTAAGGACAAAACAAACAAACTAAATGCCTAGTTTTTACGAGCTCAACTAGAAAACCGAAACCATTTATTTTCAGGACAAAACAACTAAATCAAACTTCTTGTTTTTACGGGCTTAACTAGAAAATCGTTACCCACTAGTTTTCTAAGGCTCACTAGCAACCACTTTTGTTTTTCTAAGGAACAATAAGGAAACGTATCTACCCCAAGCAAATGACCTTGCCTATTACAGAATAAACCTGAAAGGTTTAGCATATTAAAGCTCACTCAAACCCATAAATAAGATTACAAGTAACTAGCTCAAATGGGTTAGAAAAGTAGAGAAGAGAGATAAAGTAAATAACAATTCTTAGCAAAGGTATCTCTTACTTCTCTTATGGCATTGGACATCTATTTGTAGCCACTCTTAAGAATATAGCCTTTGGAGCATCGAAGTAGTCGTTGTGATTGAATGAAAAATTATGTTTTAATTGACGTCACCATCAGTAACGTGTGTTGTTACCATGTAACGCACGTTCTTCAAGTATGCATCAGATATCAACATGTGTTGTTGGACATCAGCGTGTGTTGTTGAAGTTGCAGTGAACACTTTTCATTAGCATGTGTTGATCAACTCTTCAACGTGCCTTGTTGAATGATCAGTGTGCCTTGCTCCACAATCTAGAATATGCACTTTCATCCAAATGTTATTTTGGATATAATCAAGATTGCACCTTTGAAATCCATGTCAACATGTTAGAGAATATTTGGATTCAAATCTCGAGGAGTGCCTCACCTTTGTCTCCATCTTAAGCTCATTAACGTGCATTATATACCAACAACGTGTGTTATTCATTTTTTCAACAGTGATAGTGGGCATTCTTAATTTCATCAACGTCTCCTCAACGCAATGACTTGGACAAGTTCTTAGTTAATTCCTCGACAACGAGCATTCAGGACTATTAGCTCGCGTTAACACAATTAGAGAGAAATGCCAGTAAGGTTTAGTCATTATCTATGCTCATTGGTTTCTCTTCAGCATGTCTAGATGCCATTTTTGCATACAACAACGTACCTTGATGATTATTAACATGCCTTGTTCTTCATTAACGCACTTTATTGAATTCACAAAGTGATTTGTTGTCAAATATCATCAAGTCTGCAACTTTGCACTTCTTTCATGGATGTTTTGCAATCATCATCATCAAAACCGAAGTTAACAATAATCCCCTATTCTGTAACCCTTGCACCCATTAGTCCATTTCGTAATCTCACCATCCAAGATACCAAGGCACTGATCCCTCTTTTCGGTAGAACCGTGATCTACATAGTATCTTTGCAACTGCAGGGTTTGCCAGTAAAAGAAAAGGCCAATTATCTAGTTTTAGAAGCTTTCCCCAAAGCAAGAAAGTGGGGCTCAAAGCTCGTTAAAGGGCCTCATACACCCTTCTGACCTGCCAAGCACTTTCAAAGGGCCATTAAATGGATAATTTTTTCCTACAACTGAATGATTATAAGAGTTTCGACAACCTTCTTTATCAAAGTACAATATATTTTTTTATCAATGTGCAACTTTTCTCTATTAAAGTCGTACAAATTTATAATATATAAATAAAAATTATTAATTAACTATTAATCACAAAGTTATAAATTCTATTAAAGAAACATGGAACCTTGATAAGGAATGTTGAATGAGCTCCTACAACCATCCGATTGTAGGAAAACATTACGACCAAATACAAATTCGAGCCTAAAATCATTAATTACGGATTTATGCATCTTACTTTCAATATTTTAAGCAAAATTTTCAAATTTACAGATGCGCAGACCAAATTTTATAAATTACATATTCACGTACTTGTTTAGTTGTTTAAAATTTGTTTAGAATTTTTTTCATTTTACAAAATTATTTAAAACTTGTTTGTATGTCGTTTATTGTTCATATATTGTTTGAATGTTGTTTATATGTTTGCGATATCCTATTTTTATGTTGTATATTGAAAACAATATATAAACAAATCTGTCATTTATATGTTGTTGATTTATTGTTTATATATTATATATATTGTTGATATCTTTTGTTTATGTGTTGTTTTTATATGTAACAACGTATAAAAATAAAACATAAACTGTTGGACGAAGGGTGGTCAACATTGAGAATTCTCTAAGTTTTGATGATGAACCAAATGCAGAATTTGACATGAGAATGATCAACGTACGTGTGTCAAAAGTCGCGTACATATGTATATGTCACGTATGGTAGATTAATATCAATTACGTGAGTTTGGTTGTGACCTGAAACAGAAGCAATAGGGTTGATGGAAGAAGTGATCATCACGTACGTGAGACAAA
>CAODLS011011097.1:0-24826 GCA_948243855.1 Flueggea neowawraea
ATTCTACTATCTCATGGGATTTTTATTGGTGAAAATTAAAAACTTAAAACTTCTATTTACTTCAACACATTGATCTAAGATGAAATTATGCTTCTACTAATGCACATAATTCTTAGCTCTTTTCACATTCTCATTAGTGGAAGAATTTTCCAAACACCTCTTTGCCATCTAAACAAATAAATCATTAATTAGAGCTCATTAAAAATAAAGTTTATTAATTTATTTTAGACTACAAAACATCACACATGAGAATGCTTTAAAAAATACGCTGAAGCATTCCAAATGAAGCTTACAATACGCATACCCATTAACTAATTTTGTCTTTTATTTTGTCCAAATGATTTAAAAAATACAAAGAAAAAATCTCACAGTGGCATCAAATTAAAGCCAGGCTGTGATTGCAGTTCCTTATCTTCCTTTGATGGGATCAGTGCTTTTATGGTACTTTGGTTTCGTGGAAAATTTGAAATCTAGGGGTGGGATTTTATTGCTTCGAAAGAATGTGCATTTCAGTGTTGGTTGCCATGTTTGTATCTTTTATTCTCCTATTGAAGTTTCTACTCAGTAAATTTTTTATGAAATCTGAGGGTTCTGCTATGTTTGATTAACATTTCAGTTCTTAATGTAAATTGTGATGAACAATGAATTCAATGTTCTTTGGTCGAAATATTCAAAACCCCAAATATATTTTATGACCTACTTAATCAAAGCAATATAACAAAGTTTACAATTGAATCAAATCAAACAAAAATGGCTCAGTCAACTAACCTACATGCTAAAATCATCAATTTCATCAATTGCAAAGAAAAGAACCAGAGGATCAACATAGCACAGTTGCACACAGATCTAGAGAGAGAGACAGAGAGAGGAACCTCAAACAATATGAGCAGCGTTGATTTGAAGTCGGAAGCCGTCAACCTAGAGGAAGCAAAGATTGGAGGAAGCCATCGACTGTGTAACGTCGACTTGGAGGTGAGAGACGAGCACTTGAGGTGGAAGAGGTGGACTGTTTGAGAGTGGGAATTGTGAATTTTGGGGTTTTAGGTTAAGAATTGGGTCCAAGCTTCTTATCAATTCTGTGGAATTAATGATGGAATTGGAATTGTTGTTTCTTAAGTCATCCAAACAAGATATTTGGAATTGGGTTTCTTGAATTCTGCAATTCCATCCCAATTCTAGACCTTCCAAACGGGCCCTTATACTAAAGCTTAAACAGTACAAAGTTTTTTTTAAGGCTAAAATATATTAAACAGTAGGAAGAACTCAACTCTACCATACTCGAATCAAATACCTACTCATAATTTACCTTATATTATTATATTTTCCTTCACTTGCTTAATTTCTCAATTTTCTAATTTCTAATCAACAAATACCTACTCGCAAATTAACCTTAAAATACACAATAAGTTAATTAGATCAGAGTTTCCATTCCCAGTGGAGCCAAAGCACCAAAAAAAGCTAACCCTAAAATACTCGACAGATTATAAATTGCAGAAAGAATGGCCCGAATAAATAATTTATATGGAAAGTGCTGAGTAATAAAAAATTCATTTACAATTAAAATGTTGGAGAAGGAAACAATATATCATGACCGAAATAGAGAAGGGAAAAAAAAGGAAATAACTAATAAGAATCACACTTATTATATATAAATAATTCCCAGTCCTAAACGCCAAAAAGAACTACTATATTATATATTTCCAAATCAAAAGATTCCAACTTTTTTAATTAAGTAAATATAATCTCAATCAGGAAAAAATCAAAATGAGTTTTCGTAAATAAATTACTAATATATAGTAACAGGAAATTGATTAAACCCATAATTAAATGCATTAATCACATAATTAAATGTCAATTTCTACAAGTTAAAAAAAAAACTTACAACTTCTTGAATGCCGTACTCCGTGGCAGGCCGGACAGCAAGCTGAGGAGGAGAAGAGTGGTTCAGAAACAAGGACTCGTCGGAGACGGCAAGCTTCTTCTCCTCCGCTGTGTTCTGAACTCCAACCACCACCATTCTCGGTTGCAAATCCTCCACCACTCCTGCACCACCACCACCAATACTACTACTACAACTTCCATTTTTAACAGAGCTAGTGAAAGAACAAGAAAGACCATAATACGCCCATAACCATGGATGATTTAATGGACCAGAAAGAGCAAGAAACCCAGTAACAACAATCAATGGAAGAAGCAACAACAAAAGCTTCACTGTTTTTGACTGTTGTGATGATTTGAACTTACATGCAAACCCTTTTTCTGTACACATAATTGCCACCCATATTTTCTCTAATAATTATGAACCTAAAAATTGATCAAATAGTACTCTTCATTTCTTTTTACTCTTCTATTTTGCATGGTCTTTGACTTGTTTTTCTTTTGGGTTCAAAGGCATTGAAAGTAGAAAGAAAGAACCGAACAGTTGGTCATCAATGGTCACAACTCACAACCTCACGCCAAGCGTCCTCTTAAGTACTCCTCTATGTGCGTGTTTCTCATGCAAACTTTCTTATTCCCAATTTTGCCCCCTCCTAAATCACCGACCTGTCGTATTAATGTCTCTCTTTCTCCACTGACAGGATTAAACGCGCTGTGTCGACACTCGCTGAAGAAAGCTCACACGTGTGGGAAATGCACAGTCATTTAATCCGACGTGGATGAGTGTTAAGGAGAGTAACCTGGTTCGGTACTCGCGAAAGTGGTTCTGCTTGTCGTCAAGATATTGGATGATTTTATTTAAGTGATTGATTTATAATCTTGATTTAGAAAGGAAAACTCCTAATTAGTGTCTGTCAGGGATAAGAAATTGACTTAATTACTTATTAATTTGGAAATGTAATTTTCATTCAAGTCCAAGCCAAGAGGGAAATCTTTTTTCTTCTTCGTGTGTTAGTCTTAATTGGTTTATAGGAGAACTCTATTGACTTAAGCTTTTTGATGTAGCATAAAGATCGACATTTTTTTAATAAAGAATAAGTGAGTCAGAGACGATCAGTAGTAGCATATCTCTATTGGTGTTATTATGCATGCATTACCTTACGGAATGTTCTCAAAACAATAGCTGACACCGACAGCGGACTTGAACTCGTACACGGTGAAGTCACCGTAGCACCATATTGAGACAAACAGTCATGAGCCTAAGCACTTAACTCTATTGCATGTTACGGGTCCGCGACAATTGATAATCTACAGTTATCGTTGCTCTCATTCAAACCCGTAACTTCACGAACTAGGATTACCACCTATGACCATTAGGCTACCCTCGAGGGGTATACAGATAGACAATTTAGAGTTTAAATTACTTACGCTTTTTGATGTGACACAGAGTTTAAATTATTTGATCTCTCTTTAGTGTAAATAATTTTGATATTAACTGATTCTTTTGGTGTCGAGTTAAACAATTGCCAAGGAAAATTTTAAAACTTTTTTTTTCTTTTTGAAATGCATATTTGGAGTTTAGTTATTAATCGAAGAACTCAGCAGCAAAGGCTGCAACAAGAACGACGAACAATTTTAAAACATTTTTGTATCTAAAGTCTGAATATAAGTAGCAATAGGCGCTCATTGATGCTAGAGTTTTTCTGAGAAGTTAGAGAGTTCGATTCCTTGCAAATAAAATATTTTTTAAAGAAAAAAAAAGTTTGATTATAAATACTTTTGATATTTAGAAATTGAACTTAATTCAATTATAACCTCATCAAATTCAATACTGAGGCTTTGGTCATGTGAAAAAGTACTGTTACTATCTCTACAAGCAGAAATGTGAAGGATAATAAATGATAAATTAATAATGTATACGGTATATGTAAAAACATTAAAATCTCCTCCTTTGATTCATCCCAATCGGGGAAGATTCTCATATCATATGAGCATACCAAAATGAAAAACTTAATTACAAAAATATCTTCGTATATTCACCAAATATATGTCATATATTATATATTAATATGTACTTAATTAGTAATCAACCGTAAGAAAAAGAAAAGAAGGAAAAAACAACAGTGACAGTCGAATAGTCTGCATTAAACAATTATAGAAACCAAGCATATGAGCTTCATAAATGAAAATTTCTAAAATTAATTACTTCCCTTGATATCTTCATTAAATTGTCTCCCTTAAATATTAAATTTGCCACCTTCATCCTCATTAGTTCATTTTGCCGCTTCTCATTTACTAGCTAATTAATGACTGGATTATTTTTTAAAGAAAAAAAGAAAAGAAAAAACCGAACTCGAGTCAAGCTAGCATATCCAGAGATAAGTACTTATCTCTCACCTCTTTGATATTCCAAATCTCGTGCTTGTTATTCGTGTCATTACTGCTAAAAAAAAGAGAAAAAGGGCATGAGTTTTGATTTTTAACTTTCAATGTACACAACCGCCCGCGTTTAATATTGACAATTCACGTATGATGCTGAAACTATCTCGTCTATATTTAGCAATCTTTTGGTGGTCTCTGACATCACATGTATGGAAAATATATGGAGATGCACATTCAACCATTCATCATATTGACCTATACCATTTTGCGTTTTGGTTAAGACACAAGTTTCAATGGAACTGCAAATTAGTATTACGATTATATTTTTTTTAGTAAATAAATTTAGTAACATCACCAAATCCGATGGTAGAGTCATAATTAAGAACTCTTCTTTCTTTACGAATATTGAATTTGAGTTTTGGTATCAAAAAAAAAGTGGTATTTAGTTTATTAGTATTGGAGTTAACTCAAATATTTAGAGATGAAAAACTCAATTCTTCATTAAGAAAAAAAAAGGCCCACTAAGGGGTAAGATAAAGTGTTGATCAGCATGAAAACTCTATGTGGAAATTCTATACAAGATTCGGGATTGAACCCCAAGTTTTTTTTAAGATATGAGAGTGTTGGACTACTCACACAAACCGTGGATGATTAAAAAAATAGTACTTTTTTTTAAAAATCAAAATAGTACTTAGAATACCGGATAATTTGAAAGGAAAAAAGGGACAAATCTCACGTCCTCCGTCATACCTTCAAATTATAAAACTGGAAATAACGGAAAATAAAATGGGGCGCTCGAAATTTGACTCCTAAAAGTAAGGAAAACAAAAACAAGCTGATGTGGAACGAATTTAGACAAATTTTTATTATATGTGTAATTTCCTCGGGGGAAAAAATGCGTGCCAACTATATAGTTATTTGAAGATGGAGCTTAGTTATGGATATGGACATGTGAATGAGTGGGTTGGACTTGGGATCAATATTCAATATTGGGCTGGGTCAAACGTCCTAAACTAGAAAGAAAGTGCTTAGCACATGTTAAACCACTTGGGCTTGTTGATACATATTAGTGTGGACCTTTCAGATTTGTGGTTGTGAGTGGAAACCCTGATCCATATTGTTGGTCGGTTGTTCAGTCAGTCAACTCAACCAATCCTTCTACGAAAAAGCAAGTCTACTACTCCACGTGGCACACACGTGGAAGCCTCCCACATGCGGACTCAAGAAACTTGTCTTACGTTGGACGTACCACGACGCCGTGTTCGTTTATGTCGTCACAGCATTGCATGCATAAATACGTGTCACCTGCACCATCACGTGGCACTAACGCATCCCCCCCCCCTTTCCACGTGTCAATTCTTCAAAATGTTCAAGTGATCATATATACTCTTTATCTTTCCTCTAAACAGAGCAACAAACAGAGACAAAAACACAAAATCACAAGCAAATACATTTTTGAGTTTCACCGCGACATTTTTGTTGCAGTCGAGATATCAAGAATTGAACAATGGCGTCGACTCAAGAAAAGGAACAGAGAGCAAAGGAAGAAGCATTGCGAGCTGCTTATGATATTAGCGACGCAAATAGACAGAGAGAATATGAAGAAAGAGCCACAAGATTTCAAACTACTGAGCAGACACAGCCACATCATCAAGAAGAACGGCCCGGTGTAATTGGGTCGGTTCTTGGAGCAGTTGCGGGCGCTTACGGGCACGCTAAGGAGGCTGTGGTGGGCAAGAGCCAAGAAGCAGCAGAGAAAAGTCGGGAAACAACTGGCGCTGCGGTGGAGAAAGGGAGGGAGACCAAGGATTACACGGAGGAGAAGGCCGAAGAGTATGCAGATAAGGCGGCGGAGACTAAAGAGTCTACTAAAGGGAAGTTGGGAGAGTACAAGGACTACGCCGCGGAGAAGGCAGCGGAGACAAAGGAGTCAACTAAAGGGAAGTTGGGAGAGTACAAGGATTACGCGGCGGAGAACGCTAAGGAGGTGAAGGACAAGACGGCGGAGAAGGCACAGGAAACGAAGGAATCTGCAATGGGAAAAGCTGGGGAGTATAAGGATTATACTACAGAGAAGGCCAAGGAAGCCGGAGATTATACGGCGGAGAAGGCGAAGGAGGCGAAGGACAAGACGGCGGAGAAGGCACAGGAAACGAAGGATTCTGCAATGGGGAAAGCTGGGGAGTATAAGAATTATACTACAGAGAATTCCAAGGAAGCCGGAGATTATACGGCTGAGAAGGCCAAGGAAGGGAAGGACACTGGTGTTACCAAGTTGAGTGAACTCAAAGACTCTGCTTATGATGCGGCGAGAAAGGCCATGGAAATGTTGTCGGGTAAGAAAGAGGAAGCGAAACAGAAGACGTACGAGACTACAGAGGCAACCAAGGTTAGTTCATGATCCTTCACACAATTGTTAGTTGTTATTTTTTTGTGTGATTGATGTGTAGACAGGTTCTGAATTTCTGTGATAAATTGTAACAGGATAAATTGGGAGAAACCGAGGAAGCAACAAGACAGAAAATGGAGGACTTGAAGCTCCGAGCTCAGGGAGAGACAGAGGAAGCCGAAAGGTATAGTTCCCTATCTAATCGTGTCCGTAACTTGAATCAAATTTTGAGAATGATTAGTATTTTGTGGATTATTCTTGTACAGGGGGCGCGCGGCGAAGGACACTATTTATGGCAACGTTGGGTTGGGAAGCATCATAGATTCGATCAAAGGAAAGCTGACACAGCCGCACGACCTGGTGGAGGAAACACGGGCTGCCCGCCTGCATGGTGGCAGTGGAAGGGCGGCCTCGGACACAGGGGAGGAAAGAGCAGAGGAGGTTGATATAGTGGCTTCTACTCTGAAGGCTTCAGACCAAATGACCGATCAGGCTTTTAACGACGTTGGTCGTGTTAGCGACGAAGGCGTCACTCGAGTGCGCCTTGTGAAGAAGGACAAGGACTAAATTTTGGCGGGACTTCACTAACCGCTTTTTGAACCTTTTGTTTGCGACGTCATGGGCCTTCTGTTGCATATTTCCTGTTGGGTTGGTTGTATGTTTTCATTTCATAAATAGAAGCAAAACACAAGCTTTACGTAGTCGGGTAGTCCACGTATATTCTTCAATCCTCATATGTTCTCTTGTTGATTGAATGTTTATGATTCGGTTGTGGATCTGATTCCCAAATTAGCCCAAAACGGAAAGCGACACTTAGACCATATCTTTGTGTTAGAAGTGATGTTACGACGTGGGGAGGCTGGTGCACTAGGTCTGTCTAAAACCAATCTAACCAATCGCAAGTTGAAGGCAGGCTTATCTTTCAACGTGCATCATTTTTTCTCTCACTTCCACGACAAGAAGACAGGCGAACAAAACGACGAGAACTCTGGATGATTGATAGACTGGATCAATATTGGCTGGGGCACTGGTGTGTGTATGCCTCTGATTTGTCTTTGTTTTATAATTGCTATCAGGTTCTGGCATTAAATTCGTTTTTCTTTTGTCCTTATCGTCCCCGAATGACCATTTTGGTCGAAAATTTTTTCCCACGATTAGTAAGTGAACTCCTGCAATGCAATTGTTTGTTATGTGTTGATTTTCTGTGTTTGTTAAAGGTTATGTATCGATTTTTGATAAGATGATTTATCTGGTCTACAATTTTCCCGGTCTTTTGAAGCCCTCAATCCCTTACTGTAGAGTCATAAGTCGCTGGTGATATTTACGTAAAAAATTCGAGAACCCTGAAAACAAGAAAAATAAAGCAGAAGATCAGTAAAGAAGAAACTGACACCATAAATCAATAAGTAATGACGTTATTATAACTGCAACGTCAATTGATAGCGTTATAACCACTGATGCTGAAGTGATTAAACATTTATCCTCTCTGCTCTGTACGAATGGCATATATGTTGGTGTGGATTGATGCTGTAGAAAGTTTTGCTCGGTGAATAATGATCGAAGGCTCACTTCAGTCGTTGTTGGCTACAGTTCTGTTTACAAGTCACCCTGTTGAGTTAGCTGTTTTTTTGGATTGGTAAGATTTGAAAATTTTTGACATTTTCAAGCATGTTTTAAGCACCATTGGAGAACCCTTTTTTTTTTTGGAGGTGGACAGGAATTTACCCAACTTGATGCATATGATGTGGTCATGATTTGGTGGTTGTTATGGAGAAGAAGGAAGATATTAAATAAACCCAGATGTGCCATGTGGCCGTATGTTAGACACTAAGACTACTTGGCACTGTCACGGTTTGGGCTACTTGCAATCATTCTTTTGTTTTTCCTGGTAACTTGTTCTTTTAAGTTTTAATTTTCTTGTGAAACTATCAAAAAGTTGGGGTATGTAGTTTTGGTAGATTAAGTAGTAGATTATAGATGGTGAATTGATAGATTTAATAGATTGTATATATGATACATATATTTCAATATGTTGTAAGATTGACATATTTTGAACCAATATTCTCAAACTAGAAAATGTCTATTATTTTGAGTAATTGAATTGAAGTTAATACATTCGACTCCGCCTATCACTAGAAAGAAAACAATAAACTGAAGTTGAAGATTAAGCTTAACTAAAAATCAACGAGGGTTAATAGTTGAATTACCAATTCCATGAACGTTGATTGGATCTTAGGAGTAGTGATCTATAGAGCAGAATATTATGAGGATGTGGATTTAAATATTACTACTCATCTAACTAATAAAACAACCGCATTTCTTCTTTACAATCTAGCACGCTTAGGGATTTGGTAAAAAAAAAACATCTATTACATTTAGGGCCAGACAGAAACACAAGTATAGATTGTTGGTATTAGAAGAAAGATCGTAATAATGCACATTTAGCTAATTTGTGACAGCTATTGCCACATGTTTGTTGTTGGCAATTGAAAATTCCTAGATTGCATTTGGATCTTCTTTCAATTTGTCTTTGTAATGTCTTTATTTTAATTAAGCTTACAATTATATATAGGGCAGTTTTTTTTTTAACTGAGATATATAGAGCAGTTTGGCAAGATTGTGTAGCGTAGCTTTTGTGTCTACTTTTATTTTATAAAAAGATAAATTAACTCTCTATCATTGAATATAATTGTAATTCGAATCTATGACATCGAATTCTATCATTCACACTTCTAACTACTTAAATCTCTCCATTTTTTATTATTAAATTATTACTAATTATTATAAAAGTCATGAATTTTCCCAAAAATCCCATAAAAGGGCAGTCATATTCGCGTGGTTCTGGTCAATTTAGATTTAATTAGCTACACTTGGTGTATGACTTTTGCTATACACAAAGTTAATAAAAAGAGAAAAAATTCATTTGAACTCACTCTGGCTATACTTTTCAATGAAAAATCTCTCTTCTCATTGATTTAATGTATGATAAAAGATATACATCAAGTATAGCAAAAAATTTTCCAAAATTCAAAGTTCATCCTTCCACGGGGATCATGTTTGTTGAGACGCCAAGGAAGTTCCGTTCTGTGATGGCTTTAGCTGTCCCCGTCTGATTCAATTATGATTTTTTTTATTCCGTTTCCATGCATGTTTCAAATTTGGACCTCTATTTTATTTTATTTTATTTTTGTTTTTTTGAAATCATTTTATTTTTGTTTTAAAAAGAAAGAAAATGGAAAGATGGTATCTGTTTTGTTATAATATCATTTCAAATATGGTTATCATTAATTGGAAAAAATATTTTTTCCCGAAAATTCATCTCATTAAAACTCGACCCATGCGAATAATGAAAAAAATCAAATAAACTTAAAGTAAAGGAAAAAATATTTGAGCAATTTAATGGTTATCATTAATTGGAAAAAGTATTTTTTCCCGAAAATTTATCTCATTAAAAATTATACACTAGTAAATATCTTCATTTATGAATGCTTAATATTTTTTCTTCTTCTTATCTTAAAACTCGACCCATGCGAATAATAAAAAATCAAATAAACTTAAATTAAAGGAAAAAAAATATTTGAGCAATTTAATTAATTAATTTATTTTTTATTTTATTTGTCAAACCTCACTAACAGGTATTACATTCATACTGCTCCATTTAATTTTTTAATTTATAGTTATGGAAATATAAGGAAACACGTGGTACTTAATAAAAAAACAAAGCAATCAAAATCAAATAAAGAATATTATTTTTGTATGGTAAGAATATACAGTAGCATCAAATAAAAATATCCTGTTATCGTTTTTCTTTGGCAATAATAGTAAATATATTCTGCAAAGAAAATATACAGTAGAATCCAACCACTAAGAGACAGCCACGTGTAAACCGGTAAATTCCTTCGTTCATGCACTTAACGTAGCATCATTAGACCGACTCAGCAACTCTGTTATTAAAAACGACACAACTCTCTGATCTACGCAGGCTCTTATATTTGACACAGAGACTTCGGAACCAACAACGATAACAACATATCTTAAACCCTATTTGGAAGAAAGGTCGAAATAAATTGGAATTATTAGTAATTAGTAATAGATTAAATTGGATTGGATTGAAATAGAACAAAATGAATTATAAAAATTTTAATTTGTTTGGGACGAATGAATCGTTAATAATCTTAAATAAAATATTAATAAATGATTGTGTTTGTTTAGAATGGAAAGGTTATGATGGGTTAGTTAATTATATTTCAAATTTATCCCTGTGATATTAAATATTACTACATACTTTTATATTTTTTCATAGATTAATTTTTTATCATACTATAAATTAATAATAAATAACTATATAAACACTTCCAGATGATTTGAATAAAAAATAACTATTAAATATTAAAAAGTATAATATATAAAATTATGAATCAAATTATGAATAAAAAATACTTTGATATGTTTAATTTATCAAAGAATAAATACTTAAAAAATCGAATCTAAACACAAAATTGATAAAAATAAGCAAAACTTGATGCGTTAATTTGCTATCTATGAATTCTTTATATTGTGTGCCGAATCTTTTCAAACTGTGTGCATCTCTAACAAACTGAATTAGTGAGGATTTTATATTTATGTGATTGTGTTTGGTTGTGCAATGAATTATTTGACATATTCGACTAAAATAGATAAAATAGAAAGGACAGGGAAAGACACATTATAGTAAAATAAAATTGAGGGTAAAATAAATATTAAATTAATATATTAAAATATAATTGATCACACCATTTTTTTTTTCTCCCTTTTTCATTAAACCCACGTAACACTCTAATTCTAACTCTCCAAAACCCTTAAAAATCTATCAAAATCCTTTTATCAAACTCTTCCAATCCTTCCAAACAAATAACTATTTTTTTAGACCTCTCATAACTTTTTCATTCCAATCAAAACACTTGATTAATCTTTCCATTCCAACCAAAACACCCCTTATACCAAATAGAGTGTTAGTCTTAAGACAACTTCTAACAACAGTGGCACAGAGACTTCAGAACCTACAGTAGAGAGGCTCTTGCCACGCTTTTTTGTTCTGTTTTCTTGGTTTTCTTGACGGCTTTTACCTTTTCTTGGAGCAAGATTTGAGCTTTCATGGCCAAAAAGGGATTGGTTCTTTACCTGTTATCAGGATTCTCCATTGCTGTCCTCTCTGTTCTTTCCTTGCTGATTCCAATGCGTCAAACCCGCAAAACTCCTCTCTTTTGCACTCTACGGCCGCCGTCGAAAAAGTGTGGCCTGTAAGTATTTCTCTGTTTTGTTTTAGTATTAGAGTCTTTTTCAGAACTAAGAGCGGAATTAACAGAAGAAAAGTGTTTGATTTGTTTTGGTGGTTGCAGCCTTTGAAGTTCGGTTGGAGGGTAGTTTTGGCGACGATTATTCGGTTTTTGTGATCGGCTTGCGGGACGGTTGGTGGGGTTGGAGGCGGAGGCATTTTTGTTCCTATGCTTACTTTAATTGTTGGATTTGATACCAAGTCTGCTGCTGCTATCTCCAAATTTAATTTCTTTTCTTCTATCATTTTCAAGTTCTTTTTTTCCCCCTGTGTTTAGAGGCTTAATTTCGTTGTGCGTTAATGAAATGCTACCTAGTTGAGCCCAAAAAGGGTCATAAAAGCCTAAGAAAGCAAGGTGGAAAGGGAATATTCTAAAGTCAAAAAAAGGTTTCTTGAATAATTTACTTTGGGTTCTACAGTTTTAATTTATTGATTTAGTTACACGAACTGATTAATTGTGTATTAGTGGAAAAAAACAGTTAGTTAAAAGTTGACATTAAGTTAGTTTAGTACACTTCAAATCATTTTTTTTTGTTCATAATTTTTTTCCTGAATCTAAAGAAATGAAATTTTGGTGCAGGCATGATTATGAGAAGTTTGGTATAATCTAATAGTGCCACATCCAACAAGAGAAGTTCCAATCATAGATTATGATTTGGCTCTTCTGTTTCAACCTATGCTTATGCTTGGCATCACCATTGGTGTCTCCTTGAGTGTTTTCTTTCCTTACTGGTTAATCACAGTCCTCATCATCATTCTCTTCTTGGGTATCCATTTTAGCTCTCTATTCTTCATGTGTAACATTAATGTTAATTCGTTTTCTTCATCTCAAAGGCTGTGATTTGTTGTTTTAATTGATGAGCAGGTACTTCTCCCAGGTCGTTTTTTAAAGCTATTGAAATGTGGAAGGAAGAGAGTATTTTGAAGGTGCCAAAAATAATTTCATTTACTTGACATGTAACCAAAAAAAAAGTTCAATTTTTTTCTTTTCTAGTTTTTGACTTCTGTTCTTTATGCTGTGAAATTGCAGAAATAGATGGCTCGGCAAGAAAGAACATTTGTTAATTCAAGCGGTGAACGTAAGAATCTTCTGTAGATTCATTTTTCTTGAATTTGTATTATTATCAATTTACTGTATTTTTTACTTTTTTTTTGGGTGGCGTGCAGTTCTAATTGATACAGAGTATGAACCATTAGTGCCCAGAGAAGAGAAAACAAGAATGGTAGGTAAATCCAAGTTTTTTGCTGACAGCAATTCTTCTCACTTATCAGAAAAATGAAACGATTTTTGTTTTTGAATCAGCAAATTCTGTGTTTCAACCTGAGATGGAAAAGGCTTTTGGTGTTGGTGCTAATTTGGTTTGTGTTCCTCCTCCTCCAAGTTTGGAAGGCAAGTCCACTTTGTTTCTCTATCTTTTAAATAATTGCATAGTTTGGGTTGCAACTATTTCCGAGAATTAAAGTATTAACGGATTTTATGTTATATGATTGTTTTATTTTTCAGCATAATGATGTGACATATTTCTTTTTTTGCAGAATGATGTAGCAGTTTGCAGCCCATTGTATTGGATCGTGTTCATCTTGCAGGTAACAACCAACCAAAATATTCTTGATCATATTTAATGGGTGTTATTATTATTATTATTTACATATTGTCGTCTATTTTGTTGAATTATTGCAGTTTCCTGGAGCAATGGTAGTGTTAGGATGTGAAGCACTGAAATTTTACAGAGAACAGAAGAAAAGAGTTAGAAAAGGTAATACAGAATTGATTTGCGAGGCTTCCATTGAATGGACTCCATTGCATCTTGCCTTCTGTGCTTTCTGAGCCATCCTAGGCGGTGTCGTCGGTGGCCTTCTCTGTTCGGGCGGGGGATTCATTCTTGGTCCACTGCTTCTGGAAATTGGTGTTATCCCACAAGTACGTTTCTTTAGAACTCTGGATTTACAAATAATCTAGACAAACACATCTTCTTTAATCATCATTGTCCTCTTTGTGCTAACAACCATTCAAATGAAGGGGGGAGGAGGGGAATGGCAATAAACCATTTTACACTTCTGGTGGCATTTCACTGATTGAAGATTTTAGTTTGTAATTTATAAACAGGTCGCAAGTGCGACAGCAACTTTTGTCATGATGTCGTCGTCGTCATTATCAGTGGTTGAGTTTTATCTGCTCAAAAGGTTTCCTATACCATATGGTAAGGTCTTTTGTTTCCCCTCTATTTTATCCAATATATGCAGGTCAAACCTAACAGCCTCCCCGGGATGAAATAATCTTGTTTTTTCTTTTTCTTTTTTTTTTTTCCGTTTGCTTCAGCTGCGTATCTTATGAGTGTCTCCATCATAGCTGGCTTTTGGGGACAGTTTTTTGTAAGAAAGCTAATCACAATTCTTAGAAGAGCTTCACTCATTGTTTTCATCCTTTCTGGTGTCATCTTTGCTAGTGCTCTTACAATGGGTAAGACCGTTTTCTCAGTTCAAAATATGCGGCGACGAGTTGTTTTACGTTACGAGTTGTGGCTATTTTTGACTTTTGGCAGCACATTTCTGAATGAAATCATGCCAAATCACAAATAGTGTATTTTTTGTTCTTTTATTAATGATTGTCTCTTTTAATCTATGGCAGGAGTTATTGGGATACAGAAGAGTATATACACGATTGAGAATCATGAGTTTATGGGATTCTTGGATTTCTGCACCAGTCAATAATAAAGTTGGCAATGCTAATATCCGAGGAAGCGGAAACAGATCAAAATGTGGAGGAGAAATGACAAGAATAAAAATATTTGGAACATTTATTTTGTGGTTTAGAAGAAACAATAACGTTCTTGGCCAACACCTAGTTGACTAGCGACGAAAATATACAAATATTGGCGTGATTCGAGTGTTAGTGACTAGCTAACACCGCTCCATCTATGGTTTTATGTCTTTTAGATGATTTAGAATGCAACATTTGATTATTCCATTCTGTATAAAAGTTTTGGTCACAGATCAAAAGTCATTCTACAATGAAATTATTATTATTTTTTTGTTTCTTTAAAATTTCTCATTTTGTGTCGTGAGTTAAGCTATTGAAACAAGTGTGTATGAATTCGGTACATAGACATATATATATTATTATTGATGCACACCATGATTTAAAGAAAAAAGTGTGAATATTTCCGAATCTTTTACTATGTAATTTATTAAATTAACCAATTTTCCATTTAAATCTACTAGACACCACTTAGTGTCAAACAGAAATCAATCATTGGAAAATTAACGTTAATTAAGATTGGATTGGTTTTGTCCACAGAATTGGATAATAATCTCCCACAATCCAAGTTGCGACTTTTCCTTATAAAAATGTAATATTTCTTAGTTTTGGTATAATATTTAAAATAAATAATTAATTTTTAATATAAATTTTATTTTATTTTTATAATTTTAACAAATAAATATTTTACTTTAATAAAAAAAAGGATGGCGATGACTCTGACAACATTGAGTTGTAGAAAATTATTATCCCACCACGAGATGAGCTAACCTGTATTATAGACAAGTTGAAGTTTTTTGGTCCAAACATCGCAAAATGGAATCAAATAATTTCAAACCTGTATTTCATGTTAACCAGAGGAAAGTTTCAGGTTTGGTTGGTTTATTTATTTATGGTATATATATTCAGATCCCCACAAATCTGTATTCATTAGATGCAATGTGACAAAGTGAGCTTCCATGTAGCTTCCTCTACGTCTGTTTTGTTCTTATATCATGCTCCCGTCTGAAACTCAATATTTAACCTCAAATTCCTGAGGGGTCTTTATTATTATCATTTTTTCAACAGAATCTTATTTCCACAAAAGATAAACATGAGTACAACCAAATAGTGTAGTCGTCATCGATCTTCTATGATCTATCACTCACCAGCCGTGACCGAGTCAAATTGAGCAAAACACCAGAGCCACAACCAGCTCAATACTATATCGTTTAATAACACTATTATCTACGTGCAAAACATTTTCAGCATAACATGATTATCTTTTTCTCTTCATATCAGATATGGAGTAGGCCCTACTTATAATGTGCATAATTGGGCATTCATGGACCAGATAGACCACCTTAAATCGCATCATACAGAGTGAATCTTGAATGTAAGCTCCTGTTTCTACTCTTGCTCCAGAGATACGGGCAATGCTTCCAACGTCCTCACTAAGGGACTGACCCTTAGAGTCCACCCCAACCAACCTGCACCCATATGTCACATCTTCTTAACATATAAATATCCAGTCACGATTACAGGGCCAAGTACTATTACTCTAGAGACCATTTTCTCGACTCTTCTTTGTCTCTTGATTGATTTTTATGCCAGAATACTGACTTAAACATCAGAGGTAGTTTCTCAGAACAGTCCGAAATCCCTCTCTAACACATCTTTGTCATGTAGGCCTTCCATTGGATCCCTTGATGATACAAAACTTGAAGATCCTTATCAATATTGAATAAATAGGAGCAATAAAGGCGACTCAAAAAATTAATTTCGCCATACAAAAAGGAATTTAACTAAAATTTGTATTTTTGGAAAAATTATATAATTAGTGGAAAAAATATTTGGAAAAATACAATTCTTAATTTTAGTCTACAAAAACAACGAATTTTTTTTTTTAAATAGAGAAATATAATACCAAAATTTTCTCTTTCAAATAATATACTAAAAATATACCATTACAGATCTTGCAATGGAATTTTGTTTCATTCTACGAAAGGCAATGCATTCATAGTCGTGGAAATTAAATTCATTTATTTTTTAATTAAATTCATTTATTGAGTACTGAAAAATACTTGGTAAGCATCTGCTGCAATAAATGGAGGGACCAGGCCTTACTTTTTGTCAATTTCTGAAGAGATGGGTAAGGATGAGCTTGTCAATGCCGTCCAATTAATATTAGTATGTCAATGTGGATTCAATTTAGGGACCACTGCTAATAATAATTCAGCAACCAATAGAAGAGGTTCGATAATAACATATTTCACATGAATCACAAGAAATTGTCGCCAATGCTAGTATAGTTGTTGCTAATTATAACATATAGAACAGTAGCTCCCAAGTCCAAAGTGGACTGATAATAGGAAACGTCTCCGTCACTCCATGAGGATTCGGGTTTCAGACGCTTTTAACGCAAACTACTTTGTATTATTCGAAATAAGTAGTATATTTTATGAATAATAAATTTAGGATGTGCTGTACTGAATAAAAAAATACATGCTCAAATTTGTAGTTTAATAATACTGGTGTACATCTCCGGTTTAGTATCTTCCGGTATTTTTAGTGGTGGTGCTACAGCGGCAAAATTTAATTTCTACCAAACTCAACTATGAATCTTCGAACATTTTGTAGTGAAAGAAGACTCCCATGGTGACATCCAGCGAAAATATGTTACCGCTAGTCGTTCCCTCTTCTTATTTTCTTCGATAAGAAAAGGTAGAGTACTCAAAAATGAATTACTTTTACAGCGAAATTGATTTAGAATATACTTAATATATGATAATTTCTTTTTTTGAGAAAAAAACATACGCAATTGACATATGTGTATTGGGAGTTATATTGAAATTCTTATGATAAACTTGCTTCATCGATCGATCAACACGTGAAATTGGTCAATCAATCAATAGAGTTTTTGATATTAATGAAATTGTAATTGATTAACATTAGAATCGTTTTCGACCCTAAAGATTCAAGTTTGATTATTGGTAACAACAAATAAAACCCCATATCAAAAAATCAACACCTTGGGATTTCTAGTGGGTACCAATTATTATAAGTTAGTGTGAGAATTCAACATCGAGAATATCAATCATAAAAGAAAATAATGGATCGTACTAACTAGAAGCGATCTTTCCGGACCATACTACTTCCAATGTTCCTTATGAATCATAAGAGATCAGATATATCTATGTATACTTTTGGAACAACCAGTCAAGCAACTCAACTACTTGATTCGGAGTCTCCTAGAAAGCTTGACTGTTAGAAATATTGGGAATTAACTTTATCCAACTTGGTTGGATCAATCGTGTCTTGTGTTGTCTCTTCTCTTGGCCTGATTTAGTATTTATAGTTACAGACACTTTGAGGTTGTTAAGATCGTAGTAATAATGCATGCCAAAGTCTATGCCGTAGTGATCAGATTGAGTGTGATCGGTTACTAGAACATGCTGGGTTATGGCTCATGCATATATTTTCTTTTACTTGCATATTTACACCTATGTATTCATTCATTTTTATAGTATCTCTAATGCATAATACCTATTTAAGATTTTATACACTCTCACATCAACAATTTATTAAACTTTTACTCATTATATTATTTTTCTCTAATTCTTAAAGTATACTCTATTATGATATCCACAATCACTTCACTCATTATTTAATTATTTACAATATATTTATTAAATAAATTATTTAATTAATTTTTTTAAAATAATAATTTTTAAAAATAAAATAAAATGGAAAATAAAAAAATATATTATAAAAATATATTTATCAATGAAAAGATTTAAAATTAACCAAACAAATTATAGTGCAGTGAATTCATTAAAAAAAATTCATTAAAATGTGTATTGAAAAGAAAAATAGAAGAAAAAAAAAGAGACGACATAATCATTAAAAAAGAAAGAAAAAAATAAAAAAATATATTTAAATAGATGAGATCCACTTTAACAGTTGACCCTACTTATATGTGCGTTTCACCAATGAAGTGCACATATAGATAGGGTTCACTGCTAAATTGGATCCAATTTTTTTCACTTAATAATAGATAATGAACTTGTTTGACATATACATCTAATATTTTGTAAAAAATATATAATATTTTATTTAAAAAATATATTATTTATTATTAATTATAAAAAAATATTATATATTATATATTGTTATGTCAAATGAGAACATGAAAATATACACAACTACAAGCATTGGCAGACGGTTTGACGTTTGCATAGTAGGTTGCCACAATGGCATGCTCTTTTGGACTTTGGGGTTTTGATTTCTTTGTAGTGTCTGTTCATTTTTTGTATTACAGAATGAATCATATATTTGATACTCGCTGCTCGGAAACACCCAGTGCTGACCACACGGAGAGACACGAAAGCGCAGGTACAACAGTTGGCGAAGTGGCGTTAAGCATCCCTAGCGGTACGAAAAGAGAGGTCGTGATCATATCATCTACGTCCGTACCACTCGTACATAATAAAAAATGCAAAAATTAACACATTGTTTTAAAACTATAATATATTTGAGTCGTATTGTACTGCGATTCTCATGTCAACGAAGGTTGGGGACAACTATCACTCATAAACATTTTTTTTCTTTAATTCACTAAAACATCTTTTAAAAAATAAAACTATAAGAATCAACAATCAATTCACAACAAACATGATCCAACAAATAGTAAAATGTTGACTGATAAGCTGAATATTTCTTGGAATAATTACACTCCAACAGCAATTGATACCATCAATTACAAATTAGCTTTTTTGGCAATTTTTTTTTAATTTTCGGCCTAATTTTTACAGTCATACGTATTTTTTTCTCAGTGTGTACGGATTAAAGATGTATTTAATCTGCTTACTTTCTTTTTTTGGCTCATTTGGCCACTTATTTTTCTCTCTCCTCTTTCTATCTTTTCTCTCCTCTTCGCCCTCTCTCTCCTCTTATCTCGACACCCCGTCCGTCCCACCTCTGAGTCCTCTCTCTCTCCCTCTCTCTCACGGTGGTTGGGACTCGCTCTTCTCTTTTAGATCTCCATCACGTATGCTCTTCACCTTCGGATCCCTATCGCGACTGCTCTTCTCGCTTGGATGTCTGTTGCGACTGGTCTTCTCCTTCGAATCTCCGTCGTGACTAGTAAAGTGCTTTAGATCTCCACCGCGGCGGCTCAAGTTGTTCGATCCTCGTCACGCCTTGCTCTTCTTCTAGATCTTCGTCTCTTTTATTCTCTGATCTCCGTCTTGTTACATTTGGTTCCCCTTGCGTTTTCGTTGCTCCACGTCAATTGATGGCGCCACGTTTTCGTCGGTTCTCCGTCTCTGCTCCTCGATGGCGGCGAGATTTATAGCTAGGTCTATTTAGGCAAACCCTAGCTGCAATTATCAGGACTTTTTTTTTAAAAAAAATAGATTATAAAAGTTTATTTTTTAAAAAATATTTCATTCAAGTTTTTTGTTTGGGTAAAATCCATGGCGATCCCTGAAATTTGACTATATATCTCGGCCGATCCCTACACTTTGAAAATTCGCTGCTCCGGTCCCTGCCACTTAACTCTGTTTGTCACCCCTAACCAAAAAAATAAAAAGACAAATTTACCCCTAAATTTAAAATATATTTACCCTCTTTACCTCTCTCTCAGTCTCTCTCTCTCTCTCTCCCTCAATCCACCTCTCTCTCTCTCTGCATCGAAGTTGTTGAAAATCCACAAAAAAATTCCCTCATTTTCCCTCACTTTCTTGCCAACCAAACACCCTAAACAACTTCAGAAAATTAAAGCAAAGAACAATTAAGAAAGAATCACTAAAATTAATTAACATATCTCATTTCATAACCAAACCAAAATGCAGAGAGGTGCAACATATTCATCTTCCATTGCAAGCCAACAAATTCAATTGCTAACAATATAGAATCGTCAAAGCTAACAGATTCATCTTCCATGAAAATTAAATCATCCCTCACAACTCTTTACCATCCTCAGATCAAACCCTTTTTTGGGTTTCAAAATCGAAATCACTGCTCATGTTTCTCAGTCTCTCACGCTCATTCTCTCCGCTGGGTTTCAAAATCGAAATCACTACTCCTGTTTCATACTCTCTCACGCTCCTTCTCTCCGCAACGAAATCATTCTCTCCTTCTCTCACTCTCTTCTGGGTTTCAAAATTGAAATCATTGCTCCTTTTTCTCACTCTCTCACCACCACTGATATCTTCTCTCTCTGCTTCTCACTCTCTCACGCACCCTCTCTCCGCAACGACCACCACCACTTCGATCTTCTCTCTTTGTCTCTTCACTCTCCCACTTCTTCATACACACACTTCACCCACACAAAAACTCATTTTAATAAACCTAAAAACCCCGTCCTTTGTTTCTCCTTTCTTCCTCACAACTGAATCAAATTGATCCTCAATAACCCAGAATCTGACGGCTCTTGATTGTGGATTCACTCAATCCATGACCAAGACTGGAGTTTTCGGTTCTAATCCAGAGCGGTCATGGCCAAAGCTACGGAATTGAAGAGAGAGATACAGAGGCTTGTGAGGACGCTGTGTTTACTTCGAAGCCTTTTATGTGGAGGTAGAACTTGCTTCCCAGAAGTGCGTCATCGAAGGATGTTTTGAGTTTGCCGAAAATTGTGAGCTTCTTTCTGAATTCAGATTGACTCGTTTCTGAATCAGACTTGCTTGTAAACGACATAGTAAAAGAAGAAAGAAATCGATTAGTGATCAAAACGGTGTCGTTGCAAGAAACCCTTCTTTACAAACACCAATTTAGCGATAAGCAATTTCAACTCATTCAGTAGGGTTCAGTGAATAGTGAAAATGAAAGAGATCGAGAGAGAGATTCGTGTTTGGTTCTGGGATTTTGTGAAAGTGAATTAGGGATTGATTTTGAAACATATTGTTGATTTTCAACAAGTGTGAGGAAGAGAGAGATGAGGAGGAAGAGAGAGATTCAGCTAATTTAACTAATGGGATTTTTGTGAAAGTGAATTAGGGATTGATTTTGAAACAGATTGTTGATTTTGAGCAAGTGTGAGGGAGAGAGAGAGAGAGAGATGAGGAAGTTGGCATGGGAGATGAAGAAGGAATGGCTGGTTCAAGTTGGGTTTTTAGTTTTTGGTTTTTATTTTGGTTGTAGAATTTTCGGGTTATAAGAGAGGTAATAAAGATGAATGGGTGGTTGGATGTTTAGGGTTGGATTGGGTTAAATTTTTTGTTTTGTTTTTTAGGGCTAAAATTTTGGTTTTGGTTTTGAAAGATTTATAAGGGTATTTCTGTCATTATATTTTTAAAACTATTAAGTCTCATGTGTCACGTCAGTTTTTCTGACGTGACACGTTATGTTTGACTAAAGGTGACAAACGAAGGAATCAGAGCGGTGAATTTTCAAAGTGTAGGAACCGGTCGAGAAATATAGCCAAACCTCAGGGACCGCCATGGATTTTACCCTATTTTTATTTGCAGCTCATACAAGATATCGTCACGTCAATAAATTTGAAATTACTCATGATGATGAATTTTGACAATTTAAATCAGAGTTGTTGATCCTTAGGTGTGGGTATTCTGGGTTTGGTGAAGATTGATGGTGGTTAATTGCTATGTATGTGTGTAATGTTTGAGAGAATCTTCACTAACCCGACCTTGTTAGAACCAATAGTGTAATGTTAAATCTGGTAAGTTTTTTGTTATTTTGCTTGGGTGGTTCTGATTCCCTAAGCCGAAAAACGTGGTTGGTTAGAAAGTTTCGTAAAGTGAGCAATGCCTGAACCGAGTAAGGTGCAAAATGCTCAATTGTTCTAAACCAGGCATTACGAAAGCTCCTATTGTTTTAGAAGCTCCACTAAGTTCAAATTTTCTTAAATCACCTGAGTATTGAGGCTAAAAACACATGTTCATCGAATAATCAACTTTTGCAATATATGGTGAAGGTATAATTGGTGGATTTTGATGCGGATCCACCATCGAGTATACTTGGAGTCTACGGGAGCGCAAGGAGCAAGGTGGAGATCCATTACTCTTCCAAGTGGCCCGATCACAACGACACTTGTATGCAAGTTCAAGGCAGTCATGTCTTTGTTCATTCAAGATCAAATTACCCAAGAGTTTCAAGATCATAATATCGAGAAGTGTTGTTTGGATCTTGAAGACAGCCCTAAGCCCATTACCTTGCTGAATGCGGGTATTAATGAATGAGTTGTCTAATGATGCATTCTTTTATTTCATTATGAATTAAACTTGTTTAGTGTGTCTTGGGTCTTGTTAAATTCGTCCAGCTCATGTTTGACTTACTTAGGATTAATTAATTCATACCCAATAAGGATTAGGATTAGCTAGCTAATATAAAAGTTTTTCTGTAGTCTTGGAAAGACACATTTGACAAAAAATGAATTTTATACTTATTTCATGCTATTTGCGTGTTCTTGATTAGAGTGAGAGTGATGATTTGCTTTCTTCTAATTACATCAAGAATCAAGGTAAACTTATCAATCTAATTGTGGTGTTTATCTTATTCTTATAACCTGATTATTTGCGTTTCTATACCTTGTTGTTTGGGGGTTCAATAGGGTAGGAATTTAGTTTATAATTGGAGTTATATCATACTGTACGTGTGAGTTTGTGATTTGTTAATCATTGGGTTCTGCGTCAGATTTGAAACGGCATGTACTGTTTGCGAGGTTTCTTGCGTGCACGTGATTATCAATGGCTAACGAATTGGTCGACGCCGGCATTCAATCGAAGTTGCTTATATTTAGTCAATTAAACCAGATAACAGAAACACAGTAGCTTTTTCCAAAAAAAATGCTTCATGAAATTCACTGATGAATATTGTCAGCAACTAAAGCTGTACGCAAAAAGGGGTTAGAATATTACCCAACCTACTTGACGCCTCGCCCGTGTATTTGTCTTAACAGCAAGCTGCCATGGCTTAAGACTTAACGTCCTGGTTCGAAACACTCGAAGCACAAAAAAAAACGTATTTGACCTGACATTGAACCAAATGCAACCTGATTCCCAGGTTTTTTCATAAAGGAGATACATCATTGACATCTTTTCCAATCAATTTACATTTCTTACAGTTAAGTCTAATGGTGTCGGTTTCGAGTTGTTTTTGATAGATTTGACGATAAATTGAGAGTAAGATTCTATAATTATTTTAGAAAGTCCCTTGTCCTTGATGCCTACGCCGAGCCAACGCCAATACACCCAGTAATGTTTGTTTGGTTCCATCAGTCCCTGAATTCTCCATGCCTTCCCAACTTGAACTTGTCATTTTTGTAGTCATTTTCAGTATCAAAGAATGAGTTTTGGGTGGGTTTCTTTCCAAATCATGGGCCTCTTGTAATGGGCATGACAGAACTGGCAGGGAAAATTTGACTTTTATACTAAATTAAAATTTAGAATTAGAATTTTATTGTCACGACCCATTTCTGAGACCGCGACCGGCGTACGAGGCGAACCGTCTGTGGAAGCCTATCCCATCTCGCATAAGCCTCGGAGAACAGAAACTACCCAAATTCATATTTTAATCGGCTTATTTACCGAATTAAACAATTTAGCAAAGAGATATTTTTTTCAAAAATAATATTCCCGAATATATAATTAAAATATATTCGTAATAACAAAATAATAAATAAATAATTTAAACAAAACTGTTAAACCTTTGTTTAACAACTGTGAATCCATACTCACTACTCAGTGTGGAGCAACTAACATAACATACTTTGACCCGAACAACAGGGCATTCAATGCACGCGGAAGAATCGAAACACTGTTATCCGCTACCTGAAAAATGAAGTAGAACAAAGACAAGAAAAATAAAAGGGTAAGTCCCCTTAGTGAGCAGATAACACAAAAGAGCGGCACAGGCGCCTCAAAAGGTTTTGAAAACATTTTCAAAAGTACCACATACACGTATATATATTCAGATAATATCGTATATATATACACCCGTATATATATAAACTGATTCAAAAATCCTCTTTAAAATCATTTCACATACAGAGCAAATAACAACCAACTATCAAAATTTATTGACTGAAGAAATTAAATAAATTATTTAATTTCTCAAATCCAAAATATTTAAAGTATTTTCTTTCAAATACTTTACGAAATATCTT
>CAODLS011011319.1:0-18115 GCA_948243855.1 Flueggea neowawraea
TTACCATAAGAAAGATGATTGGAAAGAGGATGATTAGTACAAGATCTCTTTCCTTTCCTAAAAGCTATAGGCAAATACAAATCAACAAAAAGATCATTAATAGACTCAGATTGATCATGGATATTAGACTGGTCAATATCAGTTATTATGAGTGGAAGGGTGTTAGATGAAGCACTTGGATTAGGACAGTTTTCAGGAGCATTATCCAAAGAGTTTGAGTGGTCTCGAGGTTCTGGAACAGATGGAACTCTATTCTTTTGTTGAGCTATCCTCTTGGTATAAACTCAGAGCTCTTTGTTATGCTCTTTTGAGACAAGTCTGTAGTATTTCTCCCCTTGCTATTGAATTTGTGCTGCTAGACAAAATTGGAGTATCCATTTCCTTTTAGTTTTCATTTTCTAAAACAGCATTAGGTAAAGGAGTGGACCAAAAAATATCTTCTTCCTCACTAAGTCTCCTCCTGAAGAAAGAATTTTTGATGTTCGAGAAATGTGACATCCAAAGATACAAAAGGTTTTTTAGTGTGAGATTGTAGCATTTATAACCTTTCTGAAATGGTGCAGAATCTATAAAAACACAGTTTTCTGCTGTAGGATCTAATTTGGACATCACTTTGGACTTATGAGCAAACACAGTGCAACCAAAAACTTTTAGAGGGAGATCTAAATAAAGTCTTATGTGAGGAAATAAGCCTTTTAAAACATGAACTGGAGTACTGAAGTTTAAAACATGACTAGGCATTCTATTGATAAGATAAGTGACTGTCAAAACTGCTTCACCCCATAAGTGCTTTGGAACATTCATTTTAAACATTAATGCCCTAAAGACCTCTAACAAATGTCGGTTTTTTCTCTGAGCAGGTCTATTTTGTTGAGGAGTATTAACACAAGAAGATTGATGCACTATTCCTTTTTCTTTCAAAAAATCATGCAGGACAGTTTTAAAATACTCAGATCTGTTATTAGAATGTAAAATATGAATCTTAGACTGGAATTGAGTTTCAATTATATTGTAAAACGTTTTAAAAATGTCAACAACTTCTGATTTTTCACGCAACAAATACACCCAACAAACCCTTATATGATCATCTATGAATGTCACAAACCCTCTTTTCCAGAAATAGTTTTAATCCTAGAGGGTCCCCAAACATCACTATGGATCATATAAAAATGTTTAGGAGTATAAAGTTTAGCAGGATAGACATTTTTATGACTTTTAGACAAAATACAATGCTCACATTTAAGAGTTGAAACATCAATTGAAGAAAACAAATTAGGCATTAGTTTCTTTAAATAAGGAAAACTAGGATGCCCTAATCTAGAGTGCCATAGCATCACATCATCTTTAACAGAAGTAGAACAGATGCCACTCAACCCTTGAGCTCTTTTATGCTGCAAGTCATCTTCAACAAAATAATAGATTCCATCTATCAATTTAGCATTGCCAATCATTCTCGTATCTTGCACCTGGAAAACACAATGAGAGCTAAAGAAGGTAACAATGCAATTCGAATCTTAGGCTAGTTTGCTAACAGACAATAGATTACAAGCTAGCTTAGGGACATGTAAGACGAATTTAAGAGCAATATTAGAAGAAAGGTGAATCAAACCTTTCCCGGCAATGGCAGAAAAAGAACCATCAGTTATACGGATTTTTTCATGTCCTGAACAAGGAGTATAAGTATGGAAAAAATGGGATTGACAAGTCATATGATCAGATGCTCCTGAATCAATAATCCAGGGGCCAGAAGAATAAGGAAGTGAACATGAAAAAGTTTTAGAGGTGCTAGAATCACTTCCTGTTTGTGCAACCGAAGCATTGAGAATACTTACAGATTCAGTCTTGGGGTTCAAGATTGTAAAGATTTGATTACTTCGCTCTTGATTTAAACTTCCAGATCCAGATGTGGCCTCTTTTGCAGTAGGATTTTTTGCTCCATTAAGATGTATAACTATGGTCTGAGTAGATTGGGAATCAGATATAGGAATCTGAGTATAGAAGATAGAGGTTTCTGTAATTTCAGAAGCCATTGTAGTTGATAAAACTTTAAGGGGCGGCTAGGGTTTGTCTATTCAGGGTTGGTTCTGATACCATGCAGAAATTGATACCTGAACAACTGTAATGTATTTGCCGTGTTTTTTCTCTTTTTATAGGTACATATATATAGCATATACAGTATGCTAATATAGGAAATAATCGTTGTACATGAGAGAATATTTCCTAATCAGGTTTAGCTAATTTCCATGAGGAAAATGTTAACCGAGAATATTTCTCAACAAAAGGGCTCATGTGGAGTCCGGCTTCATATCTAAATAAGCTATAGAAGACTCCAAAAATCAACAATGTCGTGACATTCCCACCCATAGTTGTCAAAGAGGTGTGAGGCGTACTGGGTTCCAAGAGGTGCATCTCGCAAGCCCTTAGGTTGGCAATGTCACTCAGTCACTGCCTAAGTGACTTCCCAAGGCGTCAGCCTAAGCTAGTTGGCATTTGGTAATAGGACTGTCTTTTGCCTTCTTTTTTTTTTTTTTTATCTTTCTTTTGTGGAACAATCTCAACTACTAGATCTCCTCACTAAAAAGAATGAACTCACATTAAAAGCCTTTGAAAACTATTTTTCTAAAGAAGTTGCAATTTTTCTTACTATAATGTGTAAAATTTAAAACATAACTAAGAAATGAAGTTTTTATCTTTTTCCATTATTCTTGACTTAGCATAACGCTAAGCACATGCTGATGCTAGAAGATCGAGCATACTGAGATATAATTGGTTTGCAAGATGCTTTATATTCTTCTGTTTACTTGCATCTTTTACAATGTATTTTGTTGGTTTTTGGGTGTTTATTATATTTATTTTTTACTTTTCCTGCATTTTTCTTGTGTTTGGTGTGTGCTTGCATGAGTGATTGGACCTTTTACATATGCCTTGGTGTGTGATTCACGTGGTATTAACTAGTGTTCTCACAAATATGCTAAGGTCTAAAGTTAGAACATTCTTAACAGGGCTCCTCTTTTTGAAGTACAAACTGATGATTGGGAGTGCTTTTGCTCTTTCTTGTGGGATCCTGTTCATGCTGATTGTGCCGTACCTCAGGTAAGTTATGGTAGTTAATCTTGTCTTTGTTTTTCTTTTCCTTTTTGCGATTGTTATTGGTGAGATCACATTTAGCTTCGAGTTTGTTATTTTAACATGGTGAGATTGTCATTAGTGACAATGTTTGAAGTTGGGATGCAGCATATTTATTTGTATAGCCTAACAAATTATTTGTTGAAGATTCAACTGAATGTATTCAGAAATCAGGTTTTAACCAGTCGTCCTCATGAAAGTCCTGGTTGTTGAAGATTTAGTTTGGAGTGGAACTATTAAATTGGAAAATATTAGATGATTTAGATGCTACAAGCATATTTTATTTGTGTCTCGTTTGGATGGGCTTCAAGAAGTTTCTTGGTTTGCTTTTCAATTAGAATGTGTTGCTTTTCTTTTGTTTGTTTTCACTGCTGCCAATGTGTTATGATAATATTTATGTTTCTTGAAATTTAACTTGCATAAAATGCATAACATAACTTCAACATCAGGTGTTCTTCATTGTGTGCTGTTTTAACACACACTAAGATTGGATTAAGCAAAAAGAATAACATAGCACGATTTGCATCAGTTGCTGCAAATTTTAAGAATGTAACGAGTTAAAGGTTAAGTAATAAAAGTTTATTAGAGGATATTAACTATTTAATATTGAGGAAAAAGGAGGGACAGGTAAAAAGCACATATTTCTTTCAGTGATTATACATAAATATATTTGTCCCTGTGAAGTCCTGTTGATTGGCAAGATTATTAGTGTGTTCTTACAAGGAGCATTGAGTAAATAATTGGCACCTCTTAACCAATATAGAAAGTATTTACAAATTGATATTGTCAATATAATGAGCTTCATGAGTTGTATTAGCAAAGGATTTGGAGTAGCGATTTGTTACATTGCACACATGACTATTTAGTACAAAAACATTGTTGGCTGCTAATCTTAACAGTATATTTATGAAAAAGCAGCAATAGTTTAATTTGTCCTGGAAATACATTTTCTTGCTGGAGGATAAAGAGATTGTAGCTAAGGAATTTAATTTCTTATATAGTGATTATGAGTTTTAAATCACCAACAGTTATTATTGCTCAGGCATATAATTGGTGTAGAGCAACTTTGGGTTATATTCACTATATCATTAATTTGGGTCTGAGATTAACTTTTTATACTAATGAGTAAAATAGAGAATCAGCTATTAACTTCTTCATATTAGTCGTTATTTGAAACATTTTGTCATCATTTTTGTTACAATTACGTCCCTGTAGATAGATGGGAGGAGTAAAATGACAAAGTGATAAGACCCAATTAATATTAATCTTCATATTCATATTAGGAGTAGAGTAATTAGTAGACTACTCTAGAATGTGCATGATTTGGCAAAGTTAGTTAGATGCCTAGCACTATATAAGTAGGCAGAGTAGGAGGAAATCTTGGAAAATTAGTTGGTTAGAGCCATTTTGCCTAGGTGAGAGTGGATAGCCTCTCGAATTGCTATCTGGGGAGAGACATAGCCTCTCAAATGCTGTCGTCACTATGCTCTTTATGTTATTTCATTTGCAGTAATAGACGAATGCGTATTTTTTTGTTTTCTCATCTTTCTGTTTATTATTTCTTCACTATTTACATTCTATAGCCACTGTTTCATTACCTAAGTTGCTGGGATCCTATCCAAAAGATAGTGCTGATATGATGATTGTAGTTGCAAAGTTATAATTGGTAACGTCACAGCAGCATGAAATGAGTGAGTTCAATGGAGATTCTACAACTGAAGAAAAGAAATTAATGGAGGCATGAGAAAAGAAGGAACAAAGAGATGGCTAGAAAGAAAGAAAATTGAAAAATTAGAGGAAAGGTGGACATAGTTGAGCACAAAGTTGCGGTCACAAATGTTTTAAGAAATATGGTTACTGAAAAAGCATGGAATAAGAGAGGTCGTAATAAGTTACCTTGCAAATCTCTGATTCCGTAGAAAATGATGTGCTTGAAATTTACTCGAGAACATATCCATACACTTAATTACAATAAAGAGTTTCAGCACGAAATTTGTTGTTGAAATGGAATTTAATCAACTGGCAATATCTTCCAACTGTAGTTATATTTGTTCAATTTGAGTCTTTCTCAGCATTTGCAAGTTGGAAGGCATGTAAACATCAAACATGGAGTACTACATAGCTCAGTTGATGATTAAAATATTTACTAGTCAATTGATATGATCGGTCATACTTCTTTTCCCAAAAACTGTTGTAGATACTTGTAGCTCATAGTTTTCTAAATTTCAGTTAGCTGCTACTTCTTGTCATGTATGCTTGTGTGATTTTTTTAGACCTTTTGTCTTGACAGTCACTTATGATCTGTTGTATTTTTAATCTAATTTTAATTTTTCTATCTTACACAGGAGTTGGAAACAGATCAAATTCTGAAGCAACTAAACTATGCTAGAATATTATGTCAGATTTATGGTGATCTTATGTTTTAGCGTTCATATTCGATTTCTGTAGATTGATATCAGTCTTATGTTTGTTTTCACTTTGTGTGGGTGCAAGCTGGAGGAGGCTGATGCCTCTGGAGAATGACCTACTTAAATGTCTCTGTAGATATGTTGCCATTTAAAATATTCTTGATTAAATGTTTACAATTCGCTGTCCATTAATATGGTCCAAATCTGTTTTAACCATCAAATTTCGCAGCAAATTCTAGTATAGGTTTTTCATATTCTTTAAGTTCCTTTTCTTGTTTGAAAACCTGATTATTTAGATCTTGGTGAAAATTTTTGATGGCATTGGTGATTTACAAAAGGACTTTCTTACCTAAAGAAATCCTTTTACTGTCGTCTACTTCACTTCCATCAACTAAAGCTGAACACTACTTTCTCTCTCTGCACATTTACTGACCACAACTCTGCGGAGTCTTTATGCTAATCACACTTATGCTGTTCTATATTTTTTTCGTTGTCGTCACACTTATGCTGTTCTTTAATTTTTTCGTTGTCGTCTTCTCCAGATTTCTTGAATGAATCTATAATCCCTCTTTTCTTTTCTCCTCTTTTATTCGTTCTTTTATTTCTCTCCCTTTAAACCATAATCTTTATCTATCATTAGTGCAAAATCTTTCCTTTGTTTTTTCTTAATTGTTACCCGGTTCAAAGTGAGCTTTGTTTTTTGTTTATATGGTCTCAATTTTTTTTCGATTAAGAAATCATAAAAAAAAACAATATTTGACAGTTTCTCTCTGTGTCAGCAATTTTCACATAAACAAAATGAGATTATGAATTTTTTTTAGTGTATTACTCTCCTGGATCATAGTGAAATGAACCTGCGAAAGCCCATAACTGATAGCCTTAATTTATTAACCTAATTTGAAATTTGCCAAATTTTTATGTAATCCCATCTGCTAGTGGCACTGATTAATTTTGAGTTTTTTGATCTTGTTCATGGTCAGTGGATAAAGGAATTTGAATTTTTCTCTTTTAGATGTGCTTGTGGTGAAAAGAGATGACCTAGTAGTGTAATCGTGGATGGCCATGATGGTGGTTCAATGGATGTGGTTTTAGAAGGTGGTAGTTCGTCAGGGGTTGAGTTTATGTTGGTCGAATCTGTTGGAGGTTTGAGGTAATGGTGGGCTGTTGGAGGGGTTAACTTTGTTGAACTTGGTTATTGATGAATACAAAATTTAAAAATAGAAACAAAATAACTATTGTTGTCAAGTGGTCTAATAAGATGTGATTACGAATCGTGTTCACTTGCAATTAACTTTAGCAGCTCATATATTCTCATGCAAACTCTCTAAGATACTTCTGCAATCCTCGTTCTTATCTTGGCTTGTTAACTTTGCAGCTAAAACCACAACTAGCAGCCCAACGACGAAAATCGGCACGCGCCAAGGGTGGTGGTTCATTGGATCATAAAAGAGTATAGAGATATCAAGGACATAAGAACCGAAGAATGAGGAAAGTGCACTTCCTAAACTTTTTCTGGTGTACAGCTTGCTTTGTGCATGTATTTTTATGGGCATGAATTTTGGAGGTAGATTTTACGGCTATAATTGTTCTAGAGTGGAGAATCATCACATTTGCTCTTATTTTTCCGTTTCGATCTTGCGTAAAGACTGGCGCCTGGATATCCTTGTTGCTCTCATCTCACTTGGCGTAGATACATTCCTGAGTCAATTTGCTATGTAACTTCAATGTTACTGTTATACAGGAGATTCATTGCCACAAGCTACACACGAGAATCAAGTGTAACAGCCATCTAGCAGCATCATTTTTTCATGTTCATGTTCATTTGCATTATTTGATCAGGATTTTTCACCACTGGAATATTTTTTTCTTTTGAAAAACTCATTTAGTCGCAGTTTTGTGATATATTATTTTCTGTTAGTTAAATGTAATGGTTATAGTGAGAAAACGTGTTCTTTTTCTGTTCACCGTCTCTCTTAGTTCTTTTCCACTGTACTTTCCCTCTATCAATTACATTTAATCAATAGAAATAAAGTTAGATTGACCAAAAAATAGAAATAAAGTTGGTCCGAATGTGCATTATATTTAGGGGTGACAATTTGTGTTTAAGGCCATAATCGTGTTATCAACATGTTTCGGATGATTACATGAATACAACAAAAATAAAAAACGAACCAGTATAATGGAGGCTATTCAGTATTCGGTAACAAATTGCTTTACCATTATGTCTAGGGAACGAAAAAGAATCGACTTTGGAACCAACAAAAAGGCAGGTAAAATCACTAGAAGAGGGAAGAACATGTTAGAACAGATTTAAGCTTTTGCTGCAAATGGAGATGAGGTAAAGAAATCGGCATGAAATCTGGAAAATTTTACAAAAAATTACTATTAAAACCATCTGCAATTATGTATACAAAGTGCTAAGCAGAACGAATGTTTTCGGAGATCATAGTTTTTCCTTTAGCTCGGCTACAGGAACATAAATAATGGACTCTTTAAGTATGTTGGCTTTGTTTAATTTCCTACCTCTCCTTTTTTGAAGCGTTGTTAATTTCTGCTTCAAATTCGCAAGTCTAATCTTCGCTCTACAAAGTCTCTCCAAATCAGCCTCTGCAACCAGTGATGTCTTGGCCGACGTAAACTTGACTCTTTTCTTCAATTTATTTGATTTTGTTTTCAACAGCTTTCTCAGGCTCACATCATCACTGCATTCAATGCCAACCTGAAGATAGATAATACGAGAACATAAACGCTCTTAGAAATAAGTTTAAGATCTTATCTAAGCCAAGTAGTAATACTGCTTTTAAATGGGATCAAATCTCATGAGCAACAACCATAAAAAAAAAAATACTGCTCCTAGAACTAGAAAAAAATTCCAGCTTTCAATTGTTTAGCATATCATAAAAAAAAAAAATCCAACCGTTGCATTATGTAATTCCAAGTGAACGAGGGAGCCCTTTAGTACAAGGGATCTAGAATCAGTTGTGCATTATGGAACACATCACTAGCAAACTATAATTGACTAAAAACATCCAACCGAGGGTTGTGTAATGTGACCACGTGTTGCTTTCTATATACAGTGCTTATCCTATAAAGTAATCAGACATGGTTTTGAAATGTTCATACCTTCCATTCTGTGCCTAAACTCCTTATGTTTAATGAGAATATGTGTTTTTGAACAAGCAATTGTCAATTATCACATCTTTCTAATCATTGGTTGATTAATGTTTGGCATGTCTAAGATTACTGGCTAACTGATCCTATAAGGAGACTATGGACTGAGAAAGAGTCTTGGCCCAAGGATGTGAGGTGGTAAGAGCATTTTTTTTTTATTACTAATACTAAACAATAAGGTTAAAGTGTCATATCGCGTTCTTGTGAGTTCATGTCAGCCAAATATTGGATCCTTTAATTCATGCTACTTTATCTGGTTGAGATAACATAGAACACAACTACAATCAATTATTTAAAAAGGGAAAAAAATAACGAAGCTCTAATCTTGTCTGGTGCAATGGGGTGAGACATGTAATGAAGACAAAAAGCAGAAACATTATAAAGATAGAAGAACAAAACAGAGGTTAAAATGCATCATTTGCAACCAGAAAATAATAACGATGAATGATCTGCGTGTGCATGTGTGTCTGTATATATGTTTATATAAGGAGAAAGAGAGAGAGCTTTGATACCTCATTGCTTTCCCCAGGTTTTTCAAGTGCAGATCTGTCCTGTTCATTATTATTCTGACTGCTGCTCATTAAATTCGACTTCTTCCTTCTGTGGACATTTTTCGAATTCTTCAGCGAGCATCTGCCAGTTTCAGCTTGAGTGTCGTCTCCTGCTGAAAAATCACTGTTTTTGGTCTTCAAAGAATTATTTAATTCCTTTGCTCCCTCTGCCTGCTAAGCACGTGACTTGTCAATTAATGTGTAGACAAGCATAAAAATCATGTTAACTGGCAACATAAAATTAGTCCTATGTTGCATGGACATGGTCATGGAGACAGACATGACAAAACGCAGACATGGAGACAACGGAGTATTTATAAAGTAAAACGCAGCACAGGAGGAACAAATTATACTTTCATGTTTACATATATGACTATATGAATGTACAGAACGCATATGTACAGATTTAGTCTTAAAATACTAAATTCAACAACAATAATGATTAAATAAATAGCATTGTCAATGTAACTAAAACTTCACCTTAAAAAAATAAACAATCATACTATAACCAAAATAAAGCAAAAGTTTCATATTCAAAAGAAATCCAATCAAGACAAGTAGGAAGGATCCTACTTATCAGGAAAAAAATGTAGGAAGGATAAAGAAACTAAAGAAAGATACAAGGCCACCATTTTTTTTTTGTTTAAGTAAAATTGGTTTCATTGATACTAAATGGCACAATATAAACATCGATAAAAGGCCATAATTAGAATAATAGTTACTAGTTGTTATAATATCCACATATGATTAAGTTGTACAAAACTTCCTACAATAATGTTAGAAATGAGTGTCAACGAGCATTTTACTTTTTGTTCAGAACACTCAACAATCACATCCAAATTATGCCATGGCAAACCTTGTGTTGGACATGGACACAAGATGGAAACAGCTACCAGTTAGGTGTATCCTTGCAACACAGATTAGGACACATTTTAGTGGAGACTGCCAAACAAAAATTAGCAACTAAGAAACATTTAGAAACGTCTTGCTATTTTATCAATTAGAGATATTTTATTTGTCTTTTTACAAGTTAAAACAAGGTGATGATACCCTAGTATGAGAAGAAATGACACCCAAAAGTTCAAAACTAGGAAGATGACCAACTCCAAAGAGCTAGTAACAAGAGAAAACCCACATGTAGAGTATATTATTTTCTCACCTTCCTTAATTTCAAAGCCATGTAACGAGCATTCTTAAACCACTTCCCAACCTGAAATAGCAACTTCATGTGGGAAACAAGTAGATGGAACATGTATAGTCAACACTTAACATAAAGACAAAAGGATGGATGGTTCTGCAGCATATACATTCATTTCTTCTGTTACTATTATTTATCTCAGTTCCCTAAGAAATATTGAACTTTCTTTGAGAACCAACTGTAAGGAGAATAGCAGGTTGGTTCTCAAAGGAGAATAGTAGGTTCACCTTATGATTTACTGAATTATTAACTACATTTTGCTGCAAACACTTATTACCTTTACAGGATCAAGACCCAATTCTTTTGAAAGCTTTTCTTTGACAGTTCTGGAGGGAAGTTCATTCTCTGCAAATACCTCACGAAGCTTCTGGTACAGGAGAAATTAAAATGGCAAGATCAGCATTCCACGAAAATTCTGCAAATACTTTTTGCATGGGGCGAGGAATATTGCTACCTTAACTGCATGTGAGGGTATTCTAAAACATGGCCTTCTAATTTCCAGGTCTCGAGATTTTCCTTTCAGTTCCGCAGACTCTACTTTTTTGGTCTTCTTCTCACTTTTATACAGAGTCATGAGCGTGCTGGCTGCATCTGATTCTTTTTCTCTACGCTTTCTTTTGCCAGGGCCCCAGTCTTCATCTTCTGTAACTTGTTCATGTGCAGGAGCATCCTTTCCAAACATCTCCTGAGAAAGATCAGAGATAAATTCATGTAGCAAAACAAAAACAAAGGATCTTGAACTATACAAAAACTATACTTCTTTGAAAGAAAACTGGCAAATTATACATTATTAACTTCCATGACAGAGTCACCCTATTCTTTGCTCTATATGTTGAAATTACTCTCTCAACACCAAAACCTGCTTTAGGAACAAGACCATCTAAAAAAAAAAGGACAAAAAAAAACCTATGAAACTAGACCATCTAACAAGACTATCTAACATGATCCAGCTCATCTCTGAAACTTGTCTCCTGTATGCAAGTTATAAAATGCTACTCCTGTTTAAACCAAAAGTCGACAAATAATCTATGTAGGGAATTTGTTCATCAATATTTCCAATTGACTATCTGCAAACCCACACAAAAGTAGGTAAACACGGGTCAAAAAAGGAAACAGCTACCATATCTCGATCTCAGTTTAAATTTCAATTAAAAAAACAAAGTAAGATAATTGCTAATTTAAGCCATTCGAAGAACTCACATCGTATAACTTCTTATAGTCCACTTCTCTCCGCTGCCTAGGGCCACATATGATTTCTCCATCACTGGTTTCATCAGAATCTATACTGCTATAAATGGAAGGGTTTCTGAAGTCCATAACCTCCATCTCCAACTTCCTGGATCCAGAAAAAAGTTCACCATCTGAAGACCAACCCAAGCTGGTTGAACTGCTATCATCATCAGAAGCATCATCATCAGTGCCTGCTCCACTCATGCTGTTCTCCCTCCTCTCTGGATCATAGTCCATATCTTCAGAGTCATCAGAAGGCCATTCTTTGTCTGGATTTAATGATATTTTCCCTCCATCAGGAAAATCTGCTTCTTCTTTGAAAATATCCTATTCCGTTAGAGAAGAAAAAAGAAAAAGAATACTACCATGTAAATAAGATTTAAGAAGAAAAAACTAATCACAACGTTTTTCTTTTTACTTAATTCCTTTTCATTTATTTCCATCCATTTTCACCAAAAATGTGATTGCTTTGGAAAATTAGAATAAGAACCTGCCAATTGCTATTCACAGAGAAATGGGTGCCCAAATGTGCATTCATAGATTCTACAATTTCCATCCTACATTCACAAAACTTGCAAAACCATCCCTGATCACCAGGAGGAACTGCAAATTATCAAATACAATGAGACAAACAAAGAAGCATCATTTAGCTGCATAACGATGTAGCCTAAGGATGGTAGATGTACTTACTATTTTCTGTGCGCAAAGGTGGGTCAAGACATTTTTGGTGAAAGGCACAATTGCACATCCCATCGCACAGAATAATATCATTATCAGGGGAAACCTCATTTGAATTGCACTTTGCACAGAATATCTAAAAGTGAAAAGGGAGAAAAATATATATCATGATCAAGAAGTCAGAAATGATAGACGATCACTTCAATCAGGACTCTGAACACCAACAAATGGCTCTTTTTGCATTTTTTGAGACCTGAATGTTAAGCAAGTAACAACGGCCCTCCATAAAAGACACCTAGATTTAAAATTTAATTCCCCTATTTCCAGACAATTACAAAATAAAATGTTCTTTTTTTCCACCCAAAAGAAATAAGATATATAAATTATGCTTCATTGGAACATGCAGGCATAGAGTTGGAAATTTACAATGAACAATTACGTCAAGTAGTTGATTTCATAAGGTCTAAATTCTACAGACCTGATACCAAATTCATGGAAATAACTAATTGAAAATATGATTGGAAAATTGATAAACTCAGGCTGTAGGGTGACTGCTAAATAACGCAATTAAAGAAGGTGAGATTTAAAAAGAAAAAATAGCTTGCATAGAACATATTAATAGTTTTAGTATCAGTGATGTTACATGTTCATGACGAACTGATCCATCCGGAGAAATCACAGAGTCGGCAATGCTTCCAACTTTACTAAGCAGGTCCAGCTGGTGAATTGCATCACGTAATCTGAGTTTGCAATTCAGGATCTGCTTTTTAGCTCTTAGAAGCTCCCTGTCAGGCTTGATCTTCTCTCGACTTTTGGCCAAAGAACAAAGAACTACATCAGACTAGTTTTATGAAAAGAAGCTCTCATCAATTATGAAGATTCATTTCAGCAGCTGTTAATATGCAAATTCTGAGCTTTGTGGAATGACTTCTAGAAAAGATGCATGAAAGATAAAATTCCAAAGTTTCAAATAATACATAAAATAACACCAAGGACATGACAATATAAATGAATATTTTCGGATATCAATCTAATACAGATACTTTTTTGTTTTAACTTTTTTTTTTCACTAGGTTCTAGGTTCAAATCTCATAGGGACAACTACAAAAAGAAAGACTTTTTTATTCACAAAAGACTTGCTTGCACTAAATATATTTCTTCTATCTAAAGGAAACATACATTGGATATGTGGACACATTGAACTTAAGATGAGTTTTTTTATTATTTAATACAAATGTTACATAATACCCTTTTGATTCAGGGATAAGTTTTGACAGTCCTACAAAACTTTTATTATCTATAGCTACAGAAATTTGGCTCAACCTAGCTTCTCTAGTTCATTGTCAAATGAAATGATCAACACAAATGAAATTCCTCACCTTTGCCCTTTCCATCCTTCCATGGAGTAAGCATCTATGAGGTTTTGCTCCAGCTTCATTTTAATCATGAGGTACCTAGCTCTTCTCTGAAAGCGCAATGGTTCGTCAAGCTCTGCTCCATCCTTTTTCCTTCTCTTTTTCTTCCTCTTCCTGCAGTTCTTCACTGTAGAAACCTCATTTGCAATTTTTCCATCTTCTTTAGAATTAGCTGTTGATGAGATCTTCTGTTGTAGGTTTGAGGAGGCCAGCTTCTTCGAGCACTTCTTATCATGCACTTTCTGTAAAAAAATTTTATGAATCACCTTTTTACCTGTAGACTCACTCACAATCCCCTTTCCTGAAGGGTTTTTGCCTAGTGGTTTTGGCTGAATTGATCTATTTGATTTCAAGTGAGATTTTGACTTTTGTTTGGAAGTTTTCTTATCAGATACTTTGATCCCTTTCTTTAACTTTAACGATGCAATCAGCACAGAGCCATTCTCTGTATTGGAGAAAGAAGATTTGCCAGATTCTTGATGGGTTGCTTCTTTTCCATTAGAATGCATATTGATATCATAATTATTGAACCTGAAAATTTTTGCATAAAGATATGTGAGTAAAGTCAACAATTATGATAGGCTAAAGATCTTGTTAAGAAATCATCATTTCCTACTGAAGATTTGCGACATTATTCCAGTTGCATTTGTCAACAAAAGCCAACAATATTCCATATTTTAGACCTGAGTTTACAGAAAAGTTCGAAAAATCATTCTTTCATGTCAAGACACAAATCCAATTGTAAGATCACTAACTGAAATTGAAAGCTTTTTTTAGAAACTACACAAGTCACTTCCATATATGATCCAAAGAAGCTAAAAACATTATGACTTTCACATTATCAACTACAAGTTTAACAACAACAACAACAACACAAAATTTAGCAGAGAACAGCACAAGCCGAAAGAGAAACAATTTGAATTTTAAATTATTGACGCAGAATTCATAACTGAACATATAAATCCTGTCTAAAATACGAAATTCAATGCAATTTAGGAAAATTTAAGATGCAAAAGATGATACCTTCTGCGTTGGCTCGGGCGCGTAGAAGCTTGCTACCATACTTTCTCGATCCAGAGGAGGTCCGATTGGTGTTGTGACGATTTATGTCATTTATTGGGTTGAATTGAGGAGGTTTTGGTGGAAGCTTTGGTTGATATGAGGGAGTAATAGTGGTGGTGGTCGTCGTGGTGATGGTGACCGGTGGTGGTGGTCGTGAGGGGCTGATTCGAGCGTGCTTGGAGAGAATCTCTCCGCACGGAGCACCTGTATAATTGGCTACTTTTCTTTTGCGTGGCCGGTTTCCTGATTTATGTCGATATATTTTCTTTAGTCCCTTCCTTTTAGGAAAGCTTTTATCGGATCCCTATCTCATTTATTCCTAGGCAAATTTAGTATGTCACATATAGGGACAACAATGTTACCCTACCCATTGGGTATTGATCCTATCCTTACTCAACAAGAGAATTACCCACTTTGATCGAGCAACAGATGTTACATGCATTTTAATGTACAATAACATATATGGTATGGACATAGTCTTACCATACTCATATCTACACTCATTGGGTAATACACGTACCTACGATCATTAGTCATTACTTGTACCCAACATATAGATCCTACCCTTATCTATTTGACACTGGTATTATCCCTTTTGATTGAGCACGAACACAAGTTTTATATGTATTTTATGTGTGAGTATAAGAGTACATACATAACCTTACTCTACTCAAACCTATACCTATTGATAATATCCATGTACACGCTTGTTATTTTGTGCATAACAATGTATGTTTATATGTAATCTCTTACAAGTAATCTTCACTTATCAATTGGTATCATGCATATATCATCTTGACAATGTGTACGTACAAACTGTATAAATCAAAACAACCATACTAAATTAATATAGTTTATCAAGTAGGTGTTGACGTAATAATTAGTATGCTAGTCTTGAGTACACTACTTGTCAAAAGGTTAGGGGTTCAAATTCCAGAAAAGACCTTTGTTGGAAGGGGAGAAGCTGCTAGTGATCACCCATTCTTTGTACAAAAAATTAAAATAGTCTTGATAGTGTTTCATTTTGATAATACATAATCATGATACACTGTTAATGTGTTATCCATCCACACAAAAATACAATTCTAGACTTCTAGTGCATATGATAGATTATTTACGATGTAAATTGAATTGAAATAACATGTTGTGGCTTAAATAAGTTAAACTCCAAAACTAAAAGAGAAAACTTTCAGTCTATGCTTTGGTTGTGTTTGGAGAGTGGAAGCGACTTGAAATAAAAGAGAGAAAACAACACCAAGAATTTAGAGTGGTTCGGCCAACATTACCTACGTCCACTACCTAAGTCTCACAACTTAAAATTTCCATTATAACTGTGATTGATTCTGGCTCAATCCAACAAAGCCAATGCAACGAGGTTGATTGCGGCTCAACAACGTTAAGGCCCTCACAATGTTGTTTTCCTTAGGTTCACAACAAACCTTTGCAATATTATTTTCTATAGGCTTACAACAAACCTTTCACACTCTCAAAGTGTATACAAAGTGTTTACAAAGAATGAAGCTCTATGCTAGAGTTGAATGTATGAGTTTGATGTTTGAACTTTGATCTCTAGTTTGATTTAGTGTTTTTGTTGATTGGAATTGATTGGAGTGTTAGCACAATGTTTGCATATGTTGTTCCACCATATTTCTTCCCTCTCTTGATGTATTTATAACCTTTCCAAGCAATATGCCTGTTGGTGGAGATAAAATAGTTGTTGGAATGCGTTTATAGCATTCTGGACCAAAAAGTTACTCGAGTGAAGTAACACATGAATTACTCGAGTGACCATATTTTCTTACTCAAGTGAGACAATTAAAACTGCAGCTCTTGGAACTCTTCCTTACTCGAGCGACACATTGAATTACTCAATAGAACCAATAACAATCATGTTTAAATTCTCAAGAATTCAAGTCAATTTTGTCTATCATCAAAACATAAAAGGACCTTAATGTTGATCGTCCTTGATCCAACAATCTCCCATTTTTCATGATGACAAAACTTTTATGAATTTAAGTGCTACATCAGAGGCAACTATATTTGATCAGTGATTTCATCCTTGTCATTTGGTTAGCATCATGCAAGAGTGTATGATAATGTGAATGTAGGGTTTCGATGTACATTATCAGAGGTTTAACACAGCGAAAGCAAACAATTTTTCATCGAAAATCAGCCAAGATGCACTCAAGAAAAATCACAATCAAAACATAATAACAAGGAACAATAAGTATGTCGAATTTATACCTTCGCCTTGCGCTATGTGTGCCGAATTTTAATCACCAATAGAGCCCGTACCGAAATAAAGTTAAGGTATTTTTCCCCTCGCCTTGATGCCAATGAAAAGGACTGTGAATCGTTACTCCTCTCTACATTCACACACACACAAAAAAACTATGTGGTTAAGGGGACATGCTAGCAACAACAAAAATCTGTCCAAACAAAATAGGGCATTCGGCTTTGGCTCTAAACAAAGAGAATGATGTCTCTTTCTTTAAGCTATAACCAGATGTTATTATGGAGGCTTAGAAGGAAAGAAGAAAGGGTTTAGCTTCTCTTTTTCTTTCTCAAATTCGTTTGGACCTTGAAGAGAAGAGAAGATAGTTGTGTGTTGGAAGAAGAGTTTCGGTTTTGCTGCACTTGTTTTGGCTGCCAAAATTTCACTTAAATAAAACCCTAATGTCCTCTAATAAGAAAAAGAAAAGAAGAAATTATAGTTCTTTTTCAAGCTATGATGGTGATTAATTGGCTAATGTATCCTAAAATCTCAATCTTTTATTTTTCATGTATTTTATTTCTTGTTTAATTGTTCTCATTTTCATGGATATTGAATATGTTGTTACTTAAATATGTGCATTGGTTTGAAATAAATAGGGGAAGAAAAGATATTTTTCTTATATGCATAAATTGTTTTTGAAAAGGGGAGTGAATTTTTTTAATTATTGCTTAATGTTTTTAATGATAACAAAAAATGGGGCGAGTGTTAAAAATGTTTAATTAAAAGGGGTAGAAAATTTGAAAATTTTGGAAAATTTTTTTGGCATTCACTGTTAGTGTAAGCCCTAGCCCCAATTCATTGTATATGTACCTTTTATTTTGGAAATAAAAATATGAGGTATTAGTTTTAAATAAAAATATGAGGTATTAGTTTTATCATTCATTTATTTTCTGTGCATATATGGTTGATAAAATGTCCATGAATGAATATTCGGCACTTGAGTTATCAAGGTTGAGGACCTTGATAGTAGAACCTGGAAGTGATAAAGAATTTCATTCTAA
>CAODLS011011323.1:0-10166 GCA_948243855.1 Flueggea neowawraea
ACACGGGCGTGGGATTGACCGTGTAATGCACTGGAGCCAGAAGAGACGAGAACTGGGCAAACACAGCTGTGTCTGTGCCCGTGTCTTTCCTTGTCGGTCTTCTGGAGGTACACGGATGCAAAGACATGACCGTGTCTAGAATGTGTTTGTCATGTCTTTGCTTCCTTGACCGTGTAACCAATTCTGACGGGATTTAGGGTTTCAATTAGGGTTTTCCTAATTAGTTTTGACTTGTATTACTTGTTAACTATATAAGGGGGGTTTGAGAACATCTTGGGAGGTCTTTGAACGCCGTTGTAAGCTATTGTGCTTGTTTTTTACTCTGAATAGTAGAATAACTTGTGCTCTGCCTGTGGACGTAGATCGGTTATTGATCGAACCACGCAAATATTGTGTTCTTGTGTGATTGCTCTTGTTATTCCGCGTATCTTAAATAGCTTGATTTCTTGACACCAAGATTGAGTATTTTCAACAACTGGGTCTTGCGGGTTCTCATCTGGGTAAGTTCTTTTCCAAGACTTCTTTTATCCTGACTGTTAGTTTAGAAAAAAAGCTGGTTCCTACTGTTGAAATGTTGAAGAAGATTTTGGTGAATTATAAGAATAATGAAAATTTGTTCAAGGTTTTGAGTAGGTCTTCTGGGGTTTATTCTAAAGACATTGATTCCAGCTTGTTGCCTAACATAAGGTTTTTGGAAAGTTGTGGGATTGTTGGGGATCGGCTGGCTATGTTGTTAAGAAAGAATCCTAGGCTTTTTTCCTTGGAAAAAGCAGCTCTTAGGAAACTTGTTTCCAGGGTTTCTGATATGGGATTCAATATAAAATCAAGATTGTTTGCTCATGCTTTGTCTGCTGTTAGTTGCTGTAGTGTTGAGACATTTGAGAGGAAAGTTAAAACTTTTGAAAGCTTTGGGTTCTCGAAGGATGAGTACATGGAAATGGTTAGAAAGTCACCTCAGGTGCTTAGTGTTTCAACAGAGAAGTCGATTGTCGGACTTGATTTCTATTTAAAAACAGTTGGATTCGCAAAGGAGGTGTTAATTTGCAATCCAAAACTTCTGATGATTAGCATGGAGAATAGAGTTTTACCTCGATACAGAGTGCTGCAAGTTATCAAGTGCAAGAAGTTATTGAAGAAAGAGCCTAGCTATTCGACTGTGTTGAACTTGAGAGAGTAGGTTTTCTTGAAAAGATATATATCAAAGTTTACAGATCATAAGGAGGAACTATTGAAAGCTTATAAAGGTCATACATTGGATTCTTCTTCTAAAGAAGAAATGTCTACAAGTTAGTGTTGCATTTAGCTTTGCGTGAGTTTTTTTACATCCTTGATGCGGAGCCAAATTGGAGAATGAAGGTATTTCTTTCTGTCAAAGTCAAAGTCAAACCATGTTCATGGGAATCTTGGAAAATTACTCCCTTAATGTTGAATTTATTTCTTTCAAATTGGAGAACGAAGGTGTATTTTCGTGAATGCTGCAAGATTGATCTCTTTTACACTTGAACATTTGATTCTAATTCGCCAAATATAATCCATTCTATGTTTTATCTCACATTTAACTTCGTAATTAAGGAACACTTCAAAACAGTAAACCATATAATGGGGAGGAGGTCTCTGAACAACCTTTATCACTTCTACTCTACTCTTCACAGTGAGGGTGGAGGTGCTTGCATCGTCTTATGTGGCAAAAGCAGGGTGTAAAAGAGGAGTTGTTATTTGAAAAACACGAGTATGTATCAGTTAACAACATAGGTAAAATCATATGAGTGGGCGGTGATAATTAGAATTAAGATTGGTAAAAGAATATAAAAAGATGGAACAGATGAATTATATAGAGACACTTGATTCGAGTCCAAGAGTGAAGAACAGTTGTTATCCTGTAGCTACTCTTGAGTCATATAATGATATGATCATTGATACGAAAGATCAAAGCTTTATTATATTAATTCAGTTTCCCAGTATTGTCGTCTCGGACCTAAAGTCATCGCTATACTATATAAACTTTTGGTGCCAATTCAGAAGAAGCTATGTTGATTTGTGTGTGTTCACAATATCATATACAATATATGAATTCACACAAGTATGGTAGTTTAAGGGACACTCTTTATTTTTTTTTTTGGAATTTTGTGATAATTTATAGTTTTTAAGCATTATTTTTAGATTAATAATTTTCTTTTTTTTACCAAAAATTAAATTTCATTACAGATTCAAACAAGGTACAAAAGGAGTTGAAGTACATCTGGACTTAATATAAATTTAAAGGCCTAAAATTAGGGGTACAACTTAAATGGGTATCTAAGAAGCTGAAGTTCAATCCAGCTTGTTCAATAACAGAATTACAACCTACAAAAGTCTCCTTCTTCCAACAGCTGCGAAGCTTGCAGGAAACAACACTACCATCCAAGTCCACTTCCTCATCAACTCCTCTGCACAACATGAATCTGCCATGAAGCTCAATTTTTGGAGCACACCCATAATCTACAACACCAACATAAAGAGAAAACAAAGAAGAAAGCCGTAGTAGAAATGCCTCCACCAAATCCTTCGATCTACATGTTGATATCTCACCAAACTTGAAGGACATTAAAGTGGAGTGATGCACTCTAAATCTGGACAAACTCTTTTGCTTTCCACACCAATTTATCAACAAAAACCAAGAGAAGCCATTATAGGCCACAAAACTCCACTCAAAATGAGGGAGAAACCAAACCATATTAGAAGATAAGAAAATATTAAAGATGACACATTTTATTTTACAAACAAGAGAAAAAGGACAAAAAATTGGTCCTTTCTGGCCAAAAGCCAGCAAAATGAGAAAAATAGGTAGAAGATGAAAAGCACTTATCCAAACTCTAATCCTTCAAATAAATTTACTATACATCTTTGAGATACTAGTACAAGAGACCTGATTAATAATTCAAATAATGTTTATTTAATATATTAATCTGAGTTTATTAAATATTACTTATTATTTATGGTTGTATTAATTTTATTAACAGTGAAATAATTAAAAATTTAGTAGATTAATAAATAATGGAAGTTCAAGGGACATTTTCAATTATTTATTTAAGAATTTATAATTTTAAATTATCCGTAGAATTTTAAATAATTAATTTTGGTAGTTGTCATACTCATTATCAATGTAACTCGCAATTTTCAACATCCAACACTTTAGAAATAAATTATTTACTCAATTTAGAGAATTTCGGTTAAAGAAAAAATTAAACATCAGATGTTAAGTTTCATTTTTTTTTTAGTTTCAAAACCTAAATCTATATCATCCATAAAACCATTTAGTATTTAAAATTAGCCTGTGTCTGACGCGGATGCACAATCTAATATATAAGGCCAAATACATATACATGTGATCCAAATTTATAAATTATGGATTCATGCGGCTCACTTTCAATAGTTTAAACAGAAAATTCAAAAATTAAATTGTTCGGGTCCGCTATTATGTATTACAAATTCACATATCCACAAACACAATTAAGAAGAGCAATCCAAATAGGTACAAAAACAAAACTAGATCTCTCTCAACCTCGATCTATCTTATTTCACTTTCTCTCTCTTTCTTCCTTCTTTCTATTTAACCCCAATTTTTTCTTTTTCCTTTTAACGAAGAAGATCAAATTTTAAAATCAAACGAGATCTTTCTTGATCTCGATCTCTCTTCTTTCACTCTATCTTTCCTTCTTCTTTCTATCTAACTCCAATTTTCTCTCTTTCTTTTTATTTAATTTGTTGAATAAAGATCTTGGTAGTTTGACTGATTTTGTGTAGGTCTGTCAACAAGCAAAATAGAGAGGATAAATGTATGTCCCTTATTCTACTTTTTTCCCTTGCTTATTCTGTGATTTTATTTAAAAGTTTGAATACTAAATCTGTGTCTTTAGAAAATTCAAAGAAAGAGATGATAAAAAAGTTGAATGTTGTTAATAAAGCCTGCACTTGAAGTGCAACTAAACATGAAAATGGTTATGACGTGGCTTTGGATAGAGAAGAAGAGTTTTTTTCATATACACCTTCTTCACTCACTACTTCTAATAGCAAGAGATTCAAGCTTGTTTAAGACTCATTTAAAACTTGTTTAGTGTTTGTTCATTGTATATTTGTTCGATATATATAAGTTCCACATATTTTATAACTTGTTTAAAACTTGTTTAAGATTTGTTTAGAACTTATTTAATATTTGCTCATTGTATATTTGATATTTTACAACTTGTTTAAAATCTGTTTAAAACTTATTTAGTATCGGTTCATTGTATATTTGTTCAACAACAAATCAACAACAAACTAGTAACAAATTAACATAAAATCAATAACAAACCCTCTACAAAACAACACTGGTTAGACTAAAAAGTAGAGAAAAAATAATGGGAATTGACGCTGTGTATTAAAAAAGCATAACCGTAAATAAAAAAGTTACACTGTGAATTAACAATTATAGAAAAGTAAATAATATGGTTGGACGGAAGAAATATTGCGTACTCATGAGGTGAACCACGCAATTTCCTCTAACACATAGATATCTATTTGCGGACAACAAGATCGTTTTTAAATCTCCAAGTAGCAACCCAAATGAACAGGCCCAGAAAACAGATCCGAACTGTTTATGATCCAAACCGAAACCAAAACAGAACTCATGACACTGGAAAATTAGTGTGACTTATATCGCACCCAAATGTTTTGTTTTTTACTTTTATTAGTAAAGAAATTGGAAGGACATACCATCAAGGAATTGAAAGGAAAGAAAAAGAAATGACGTTGAATTTCTTTTCACTATTCACTGTGTTTGTGACTGGGTATCTTTTATAGAATTGATAGGGAATGAAATTGTAAAAGTTTAAAATGGCCAAAAAAAAAACAAAGAAGAGAAAAGAGCAATTTCCTTTCAAATCCTCCCACCTTGGGGAGAAAATTATTTTGCGGGCGCATCTCTTTTGAAAAATTACATGTCAGGTACTTCTTTTCCTCTCTATTAGCAATAAAATACCCAAACTTAGAAATTTCAAAAATTTCAATTACTTTCTTCCAAATCCATCAATCCAAATCCAAACACTGTAAAATACACAAAATAAACAAATACAATAAATCTTGGGAAATGATGAAAATAACGAAGATTTGTTGAAGCTTTTGAGTAGGCCATCTTCAACAACAAATACCAAAATGCAATAAATTTACACTAAAATACAGTAACTATAGTAAAAATCTCTCTCACCATCGACTTCATTTTCAACACCAAATGAAATATTCTAAACACATTCCTTCCCACACCTCTTTTTTTATTATTTAACAACTTGCACCTATATTTAATTATTCCACTTATTTTTCCTACCAAAAATGTATTATGATAATTTAATTACATATAAATCTGCAACATAAATATTCCTGGAGAAATTCATACTGTAGTTTCCAGATCATGCAGAGGAACTGCTGGTGGCTTATAGAGGCCGTACTATGGATCATTCCTCTCAAGAAGAACTGTCTACCAGTTAATTCTGCATCTAGCTTTGTGGGAGTTTTGTTAATTACATGATTAATGTGGATTTGGATTGGAGAATGACAGTTGCTCTTTCTCTGAAACCATGCTCTTTCTCTTTTAGATTTGAACTATTTGATGCTAATTTGACAAGGACAATGCATTCTGTGCATATTCTGTGTATAATATTACTCAGCCAACTGATGAGGTGTAATGTTATTCATCTACCATGTGCAGTAGCTTGCACGATGTGATGGAAATTATTTTATTTGTGTAATTTATTTTTGCAAGACGTCTATTTACAACTTGTTTAATTTCTTGTTATTCTATTTCTTCCTGAAAAAGCCTTTCATATATAAGGTCATTGAACATGAAATAATCACAATAAAATTTGATTTATTGTCGGCAGAACACATATTTAGTCCTTGGACTTTTATCCGACATCCCTTCAGTCTACCGAACTTTATGTTTCATATATTAGTCCACCGGACTTTTTAAAACGGTTTTAAAAACTCTTTCAACGTAACGCCCTTTCATAACACTCTCGCTTATTTAATTTTATTGTGTTATTTGCATTTAAGCCATTAGATTTAATTAAAATATTATTGTTTGATTTCAATTAGATATGGCCAAATTGACCTGAAACAGATGAACCGAACCTGCCAAAACTGGCACGGGCTCGAAACCGTGAACGGCATAGTAAAAATCGGTGGTTCGCGGGCCGGTTTCGGTTCCGGTTCAAGGTTTTTAAACCCATTAAACCGCTGGTTAACCGATGATTCAACCTTTATAAACCAACGGGTTTAATGAAAACCAATGGTTCAACATTTATAAATCATTGGTTAACTTCTTAAATAAGTGGTTTTAACCTCTTAAGCCTACGATTTTAACCAAAACTAAAGATTTCAACATTTCTAAAACAGTGGGTTTAACAATATTTAAAAAATAAAAAAATATGGTTTGAACCGGAACCGATGACCGAAACTGTCTAAATCATTGACCGAACCACACAAACTAGAACTAAAATCGAACCGTCCATAACCACCCCTAGGCGGTTTGGTTCCGGTTCACCATTTCACAGAACCGGAACCAACGGTTCCGGAACTGTGGCCACCTCTAATCTCAATCTTAGAAGTATATAAAGTAATGTCATTTTTTATTCATTTTATAAATTTTATTTTATCTTATCTTATTTCATGTAATAAAATCATATCATATTATTTATAAAAGTGAAAAAAGAGGGTAATTTTTTTCCTAAAATGCCCTTAATTATTTAGCTGAATTACTAAAATATTATATTTATTATTTTTTGGCAAATTATATGGCGTATTTTAAATTTTAAATTTAGATAATAATCTCTTGTTACTCTTTACTTATCCAAATCCAACTTTCTTTTATCATCTAAAAAGTTGTAATCATCATGATCAGATTAATCTCATTTTAAATTTTAATAGTCATGAATATCATATTATTTTTTAATAAAATAAATTATCACATAAAATAACTTTTGAAAAAAATTTATCATATCAATATGTATAAATATATTACGAACGTCTGATTTTACATTCCTATTTCTCATTTCTTTTTGGCATTACCTTCTTCTAAGCCTACAAAATTCAACGCAAATAGCATCATAATGAGAGCTCTTACTCTTAGACAAGTTGCTAGCTATTGCAACAAACAGAAAAGAAAATTCAAAATGAGATATGACGTGGTGGTTTTAGTCCTATGCTCTAATTCGTCGATACAGATTCGACATTGATTTATGCTGAAAATTATTTTCTGATTAATTGTTTTAGCCTAATCGTGGCTTTGCAAATCTATGTAGCATAATCATGGCTAGCGATCAATATATTGCGTACCAAAATTAAAAGCAGCGTTTAAGGGTTCAGCTACAATTAGTCTTTTCAATCATCTGCATCAGCTTCTTTAAATGTAAGTTGTTTCTTTAGTAAAAGATAAAAGGCACCAACGTTACAATTCTTTGCGATAAGTTCTAACGCTTCTTATTCATTTTTCTTATATTCGGCTTCTGTTATTTTATGTTAGTGATTTTTTTTATCACACATTTGGCTTCTTTTGTTAATTGTAACTCCATGTAAATTTTTTGACTTATATGTGTACACTTCTTTATAAGACTTCACAAACCTGTTTATTTTATTGTGAGCACCCATCAACGAATTTTTGTTTCTAAGAAACCAGGTTGGATTTTGTTTTTCCACCGACTTGATCCATTTCTGTTTTCCATTAGTGCATTTATATATCTATATATGATTTGCAATTGCTTTTATCTTGTTAATTTTGTTTCATATTACCTGGATTCTATTTTTGAGTGTCTTTATTTTTAATTATGACTTTTTTGAATATTCTTTAAAATAATATATTTAATTTTCGATTTTCTCTTCTGAAAAAATACTTAATGTATATGAAATATGATAGTCCATACAAAAGAAAAAGCAAGAGTGTTACTTAGTGAAAAAATAATTAAAATCTATCTATAATTATATAAGTTAAACATTTTTAGATATAGAAACTAAAAAATTGCAAGATTTTTCTTTTTAAATTTATTTACAATTTTTGAAACATGTAGTTTAAAAGAAATACTATCCTATTTTGCTAAATTATGTTTCTTCTTTGACCTTTAAGTAATTAGAATATGCATCTTCTTTAAAAGAAACTTAATGGTTCACTTTAAAATATAAAAAATATATAATTGATATTTTCTTCTAATGATTTAGGATATTGTTAATTTGTAAGACTAACAGTTGAAGCATATCATAATTGATATTTTCTTCTAATGATTTAGGATATTGTTAATTTGTAATGCACATGTTCAACTTGTTAACGGATAAATCTCCTTAGTCTCCAGATGACAACAAAGTTGCACAAGATATGCTTCAACTGTTAGTCTTGATAAATGTTCTTATATGATGTATTTTAGTTGCAGTAAAACTTCTGTCATTAGCTTTCTTCAGTTCCATTTATTTAATCATGAGTCATCAATAAACAAAGTGACAAAGCCGGTCCAATATTTCTATTGACATGGTATCAGAACCAAATCATGGACCCAACCATAAATCAAATCACAGCTAATCCAACTCTAAATTTGACAGCACCTTCCACTTTTTCCCAAACCTCCTTTTCAATCAAATTAACCTCTAAGAATTATTTAGCATGAAAAACACAGTTTACACTGATCTTGAATTATCAAAACCTTAACTCCTTTGTTGATGGCGAAAATCCTCCACCAAAAACCATTACAAAAGCTGATGTTGCTGTTGTTCCAAATCCAAAGTTGGTTCAAAAAAGACCAAATGTTGCTCTCTTGGATTTTTTGTTCACTCACTGAGGAAGTTTTCTCTTATGTCACTGACCTTACATCCTCTTATGAAGTGTGGATAGCCCTTACACACACCTTTGGCTCCATTTCACAAAACCATAAGCTCCAAATACATATTGAATTACAGGAATTGAAGAAGAATGACATGTCAGTCTCTGCTTATCTGCAAAAGGCCAAAGCTTTGGCTGATGAACTCAAATCAGCTGGGCGTGCTTTATCTCCTGCTGAGTTCAACACCATTATTTATAGAAATATTGGCAGCAAGTTTCATCCCATTATTACTGCTCTCAACCTTCGTCTAGAACCAATCTCTTTTTATGAATTACATGGGCAGCTGGTTGCCCATGAGATCCTCCTCAAGAGTACTCAGGAGAACCCTGTTGTCCTCATGGTAGAAAAACCTGCAATGAACACTACCACAACTTCATCCTTGGTTGCTCCTGCTTAATCACCTGGATTCACCAATTTTCGTGGCCCTTTCTCTAGCTCCTTTCGGTCACGCCCAGCTTGTCAGATTTGCGGGCTAAGGAATCATATTGCAGATCGGTGCATGCGACGCTATCAGTGAGGTCGAGGTGGATCTGTCCGGCATCAAGCAAACTGGTCCTGCAAGCCACAGTCTTATTTTTTAGTGCCACAATTCTCTCCTCAGTTCTGTGGTCAGTCTCCCACTTGGCATCTAGATACCGCGGCAAATTTTCATATTACTCCGGACCTTGCAAACTTAAGCATTGCACAATAATATCATGGTGGTGACCAACTACATGTTGGTGATCATGTTGGTGATGGAGAGGGGCTAACAGGTAAAACCATCCTTCCCTCCACACATTAATCCTTATACTTAAATAATGTTCTCCATGTTCCTGGAATTGTTAACAATTTGCTTTCCGTTCAAAAGTTCACCACTGATAACTCTTGTTTCTTTGAATTTTGGCCCACTCACTTTGTTGTCAATGATCAAGCCACCAAAAAAATTTTGCTGCAAGGCCCTAGTGAGAATGGTGTTTACACACTCAAGCCACTTAAACAAGTTGTTGCTGCCAAAAAATTTTCCTTGGAGGATTGACACATTCGTTTAGGAAATCCTAATTTTCGTACCATCTCTCTTGTTTTCAAAGAGTCCAATTTACCTTTTGTGTCATCTATTGTTACTCCTTGTTCATCTTGTGCTTTAGGAAAATTGTCTAGAGTTCCATTGGAGTATGTTGAACATAAAAGCAAGGCTCTTTTTGATATTGTTCATGGTGATCTTTGGGGGCCTTCTCTGGTTTTATCCATTCATGGTCATAAGTATGTGCTTATTTTAGTGGACGATTTTACTGGGTTTATTTTCTTAAAAATAAA
>CAODLS011011357.1:0-12038 GCA_948243855.1 Flueggea neowawraea
TTCATGATTATTTACCTTCATGGTTACGAGGCTCGAAGGAAACAGAGAGATAAGTTAAAGAGAGAGAGCAAATGGAGAAAGCAAGGAGCTTGAAAGCCATGATGAAGAATAGGTGGCAGTAGTAGTTGTTAAAGACCAAAAGACATGACCTTCAACATAGTGGTAGGTTCTAACAGAACAGAACACAACAATGAAACGAAGAAATTGTACTAGTGTTTCTCTCTTTAATTCTCTTCCTTGTTGGTCTTTTTTAACTTTAGTCCCAGTAGTTCTTTGTTGGGTGTATCACACTTCTCTCTTTTGTTAAGTCACCATCTTTTGCCAACACTAAATTTTAGTAAAGCTACAAACAGTGAGAGAGAGAGAGAGAGAGAGAGAGAGAATCAGGTGGGTGATACGGTTGGAGAAGAGGGGTGAGAGAGAGAGTGCAGAAACTGAGAGGGACGTGAGTGAGTAAGTGGAGGGTACTGTTAAAAAGTCATTTTTGCTGTTTGGTATAAATGAATCTAAAATATAAAATTTATTTTTAAATAAATTCAAGGTAAAAATTATTTATAAATAAATTTTTTTAAAAATATTATAATTTAAAATGAAGAATTTAATTAAATTTTATAAAATTATTTTTAATGTAAATTTAGAATCTAAAATTTATTAATCTATATTGATCATATACCTTCTAACTTAATAATTTTATTTAACGAAGAGCACAGATGATGTGGATAGGACAACATTAGATTATTTGGCACAGATAATGTGGATCGGACAGCATAAGTTTGACTCTTGCCTGTTGATGTAATGCGTCTACGTGCATAGATCATTGCTCAATGTACGTAGTATCAACTGACCTTCAAAACAGTAGATGTCTTTTGTTTATTACGAGCATTAATCATTATACAACGTACACAACATAATTTTGACTCTTTCTGCACTTGTTCTTAGACCATTGTTCAAATCAATTGGCCATCAAACCAGTAGAGGTTTGTGTTTACTACGTGCATTGCAGTGCCTTCTACGTACATAGCACATGTTTTACGTGCATTGTAAGCACTTGTTCGACGTGCATTGCAGTGCCTTAATATCCAAAAAAATGTCATATAAATTACCTAAGCTAATAAACTATACATATATTAAATCATGCATTCATCTTCTTCTTAAGCCAATATAGTTTGATATCATCATCACATGCAAAAAATCTTTCAACCAAATGTTCATTATCCTTCAAGAAGTCTAGTGCCTCCATGGTTTCCCACTTATCAAATCCCAACTTTTTCAATTCATCTGCAATTTCAAAAGCTGAATAACTGTGTTTGCTGCTATTTGTGATGGCTTTTGCAATCTCTTTCATTGATGTAGTTACCTCCATAATTTCCTAAGCAATTAAGCCATATCTTTTTCTTTTAATTCCTTTAGAAGATGTCTTCTGTTGCGTCGAAGCTGATGAGGCGTTCTCTTGAGTTATTGGTGAGGATTGAAATACTGGTGATGGTGAGTTGAAGTTGGGAAAATGCTCCACTTGATCAAAATCCATTTGCATCTCATTAATATCATTAATGCTCGCATCCTCCTCTGCTTGCCACCTACGAACTTTCTCTCTTGCACTTTCAGCACCATTTCATGCTCTATATTTTTCAAATAATTTGCGAGCATTTTCTAAAAAATAGAGTTCCTTATCACGCACCAACTTGTAATCTAGTTTCACCTATATTGAAAAAATTCATACCAAATCTGGTTTCTATACAATTCATTAGTTATTGCCTAACATTGTAGTTATTATATTTATTATTAGAGTTTAACAACAGTCTTTTAATATATCGATGAAGACGTAGCAAAAAAACCAAATATCCAGCATACGCAACAAAAGATGCAATAACATTTCTGTGAATATCTCTCACGTTCCTGAATTTAACAAATAAATTATCACATCAATTACATATACAATAAGATAACACTAGACTTATTTTATTGAATGCAAGCAGACATGAACAAGTTTACATAGAACAACAAGAAAATAAAGCAAATTTACATATTTGACAAAACTAAAGACATAACAAAAGTAGAAGTCAAAGAAAGAAGTTTTAAAGGAAGTCTCACCTTCAAATAGAAATTGGAAGGAGGTGGATGAAACTGAAAAGAAGCTAGCAAACTAGATGAAGGCGAAGGTGGGAAGGAGACGACAGATGAAGAAACTAGAGGATGAAGAAGAATGAGGGAGTGAAGTGAATGACGTAAATTAGGTTTAAGACAAATAGAGGGTAATTTTAGTATAATTTACAAAAAGAAGGGGTATTATTGACATATAAATTTTTTTGTGAAATTTATTTACAAATTCCAACTATTTTAGTAGAAGTTGATTTAGTTATCTTTAATTTCACAGAATTTAATTCTTAAAATTTAATTCTGTTTTTTTTCTCTCAGACAGAAAAAATGTAAAATTGCAAATAAATTTCATAAATTTTGTGAAATTTATTTACACCAAACAAAGTGTTTATTTAGGAAAATAATTTTTAAGTCTTTTAAGTATATCTAAATAGTAAGTAAATTATCATATTTTTAAGATATTATATATATGTCTTTGGGGTGAAAAAGTAACTTATATTTAAATCTTTTCATAAGTGATCTGTTAGTATGTTATTAATAAATTGTTGACGTTTTAATTTTTTTGTTTGAATAAAAATTTAAAGACAAATGACATTGATCTATTTTTTAACACTATGAACCCTAATATACATTTCAAACGCACTTTCTTAACACCAGACAGCTACATCCAACAAATTAAGGTTCTTAACACCGAAATTTCCAACAACACAAGAATTTCCAACAACAATTCTTTCCAAAAACATCAATATCAACAACATCATCCTCCCCTCTTGCCTATTTCAATCAAACACAAGATAAAAAAACCCCAAGAATCAATTCATTTTATTGAAATGGAAAAAAAAATCCCAACTCCATATCAATTTCCCCAAAAAAGGCAAAACACATAAATCAATTGAAAGAGCTGAAACAATGAATTGATTTGGTGAAAAAGCTCAAACAATTGAAACATGCTAAAGAAATTTAACCAGGTTGCAACATGAGGAAAAAAAAATTGTTTTGAAACAGGCCAAACAACTAAAGATCCAATCACATTTCGGTTAATAATGAAACCGCTTAAGACAACGTCAACGTCTCCAGCATTGATTCACATCAGAATTTTGGTTTCGAATGGGATGGAGGCATGTACCAGTTCTTCACCAAACCAAAAACCCCAACATTAACCAAACTCAGAACATGTTTTCCAAATCATTTCCATGCCCTTTTGCCCTTCTTCCAGACTTCAAAGAACCACATATTTTTCCAGACTTCAAAGAACAACATCACTACAATTGGAATCCACCGAAGTTTCCATTGCGAATAAACACCCAAAATCAAGAACAAGCTACCACTGCAAGCATCCCACGCCCAGAAACCAGACAAGGGATAAGACCACCACAGTAGCCAACCACCCTCCTTCCCTACCCCAACCCCAGCTGAATTCTTTTCACCCTCTGGTCTCCTCCTCTTCCTTCCTTGTGCACCCACATCAGCCCCACATCCATTTTCCCTCTTCCTCCATTTTCTTCTTCCGCTCCATTCCTCTTCTCCGACCACCAGCTCTATCTCCGTTCCTTTCTCATCCCCCTCCACCGCCACCAGCCACTGAAACAACCACAGCCGCCGAAACAAAACTCACCAAAAAGAAATGCAGAGACTTTCAGATCCTTCATGTATGGCGTTGGATCTGTGGGTGTGGGAAGGTTTAGGTGAAGTGCGATGGTGGTGAGAGAGCGAGAGAGAGAAAGAGCGGCTGTGAGCGAGGCCGTGAGAGAGAGAGAACGGCTGTGGATGAAATTTAGGGTTTGGTGTTTTAATTGGGAGAGAGAAGTGGAAGAAAGAAGTGGGAGAGAGAGAAGAGAGATCGACAGAGAAAACAAATGAGGATTGAATCTGGGTTTTGAATTTTAAGTAAGGACAATTAGTTCACCGTTTACTGCATCAGTCAAAATTAAATTTTAAGAACGTATATGCTACACTTAAAAAATATAAAAATCTCTCTACTAATTAAAATATAAGTCAGAAATTTAAAAATTATTTTCCCTTTTTATAATCTAGCAATATATGAATAATCTACCAAAATCCTGGTTCAAGTGCAGAACATGTCCTCTTTGGGTTTTCGATCTAAAAGAGATGATCATCGAAATCGCAGAAAAAGCCACAACCAAAGAGGTCTTCGCACACATTCTTAAACAAGTTTGTGGAATACCAAAGCTTAATCCTTGCATTTTTATTACAATAATAAAAGGAATGTTAAAATTGCGTATATTGATTTTCTAGCCTGTTTGTACAACATAAAGAATTATGAAAGGCTTTTAGGCATGCCAAAATTTTCAGAACTTTTGCGTGAGCATGTAATCGTGGTTTTGATGTTGAGTACAATGTAGAAGAATTTAAATTGGATTTGTGATCAATTCAGTCAGCCGTCATTCCGCTGCACCGGAGAAGCCTCCCAGATTATGCATTTTGTCAGAAAGCAAGAGCAGCTGGTCTATGAAAGTGAGGTAGCATCCGATGGAGTATCGACAGCAGATTTTGTTCCACCGCCACTGATAAGATTGCCGAATTCTGCCCCGTAGATATGACCCATTTTTGCACGTTTAGTTTCCAGATATCTTCTGTTCTCCTTTGTAATAGGGGTCAGAAGTGGAACCCTACCGGCTACTGCCAGACCATAACCCTTCAGACCAATGTACTTCGCAGGGTTGTTAGTCATCAACTTCATAGCTCGAACGCCGAGATCCCGTAACATCTGCAAATGAGAATCCAATAGTCAATATTAGGGAGAGTTTGATATGTTGTTGAGTTACTCTCACTAAAAACAGAAGCCAGTTTCTCATGTAGAGGCCATTGCATTTATAACCTACAACAATTGCTCTCTCTAGACTATTGACAAAATACTATTCAATTTATATGATGCAAACAAAACCAAATATTACCTGAGCACCAATGCCATATTCTCGTGAGTCAACAGGCAATCCCAGCTCCTCATTTGCTTCTACTGTATCGCACCCATCATCTTGTAGGTTGTAAGCACGGAGTTTATGACCTAGACCAATGCCCCTGCCTTCATGCCCACGGAGGTAGACCAACACACCCCTGCCTGCAGTCTCAATCTGTTTCATTGCAAGTGCTAGTTGGTTTCCACAGTCACATCGAGCAGATCCAAAGATATCTCCTGTGAGGCATTCTGAATGGACCCTCACAAGAATATCCTGCCCATCACCTATGTCACCCTGTTTGCCAATGAGAATACTTAATAATTAACCAGAAATTAGAGAGAAAAAACTAAATATGCAAGACATGTTTTCTTCCTCTGCATCTTATGTAAACACAGGGATTTAAACATAGGAAACTACTAAATTAGCTTTAAAATTATAAAAAATGTCAGATTTGGGCTGCGCAAGGACAACAGCAAACCCAAGATGAAGGCAACAAATTACACAGCATTTCAATGGGTTTTAGCAACTAAAGTATTGCAAAAAATATTAGCACCAAACATATATTCTACTATTCTTATTCCCAAATTGTCTTCCAAAGCAGTTCAGCAATAACAATACCTGCAAATGTAATTTTTTTACCATTATGACTAAGGTTCCTTAATAAAAGAATCCTAAATAGTTTTTAAAATAAAACTACAACGATTCCTCACCTTAACCATTGCAATGTGCTCAATGCCATCCAAGATTGATCTATAGCAATAAGCCATGAATGGCCCCCACATCGTAGGTATTCGGGCAGCAGAAGAACGTTCCACCAACTGATCCCTCTTCCTTCTATACCTGTAAATTGTAATTTACATGTTATTTTGCATTTAATTTAGCAAGATTATCACAAAAATTCAGCAGACATTATTGAACTGAACGATGCATATGTGTGTGTGTGTGTCGTGTGGTGTGCATAAACTTACAATAGAGAGTAACGAACACAAGACTACCCTTAGAGGTCACACTTTAGTACAAAAGCAATGAAAAACAAAAGATTATCTTAAGTGTTCTCAATATCCTAAAAATTCTGAATTTCCAATATACTAGATGTCAACATCCAAGAGGCAGTTCCAATTTACCATATCTAACGACCAAACAAGAATTGATGTATATACCTTCTCCTGAAATGCATCTTACAGTGAAGCAATCCAATCAGGGTCATTGTAAGATGTGTGTAAAGTAGAGATCCAAAGAGGAATCTTGTATTTTACCTGATTAAGTCAGCAATAGATATAATTTTCAAATTTTCTCTTTCTGCAAATTGACGAAGCTTTGGTAATCTAGCCATGGAACCATCGTTATCCACAACCTCACACAGAACTGCCACAGGGTCCAATCCAGCTAGCACAGCAAGATCAACAGAAGCTTCTGTATGTCCAGCTCTTTTCAATACACCACCTTCCCTGTATCTCAAAGGAAAAATGTGGCCAGGCCGGTTGAAATCATCAGGCTTTGAATTTTTAGAAGCAAGGCCCAAAATTGTTGTTGCCCTATCATGTGCTGAAACTCCTGTTGTTGTACCATGTTTTGCATCCTGCAAAAGTCATTTTCAGGGAAAGCCCAAACTTATAACAATCAACAATGGTGGATAAGTGCAAGAACACGAATGTAGAACTATTAGTATCTAAGAAAGAAAAAGACAATGTGTATTCAGCTAGGAAACGAAGCAACCTCTTTGACAGAAACAGTAGAGCTTGTAACAGCAATTTAAAATGAAATTCAACCCGCTTCATGCAGAGTTTTTTTTTTCTTTTCTTTTCTTTCTTTTCTTTTCTTTTATTTTCAACAAAGCGCAAAGAGCCTGACCAGGGATTTTTAACTCAGGATGGGGCAACAAACAGAATGATTAAACAGACTAGAAGAGAACTGATGCAATATTGTTCAAATATCAAAATTTTTGTAGTGATTTGAAATTTTCTGATCTCTAATCAAATGCTATTCACGCAAACATTATTGATAAAAATCCCACAAAAGTACATACCACTGTCACTGTGAATGCAGTTCGAAGTTTTTCGTCATTCTCATTTTGATTAACCATCAGAGGAAGTTGCAACCTGTCCAAATCTTCCTTTTTCATGCTGACACAGACTATTCCAGTGCCATACTTCACAATAAAAGCCATAGCTTCTGGCGTTGCTAATTCAGCTGCCATTATAAGATCCCCTTCATTTTCTCTGTCCTCGTCATCTACAACTATGACAATCTGCAGATAAAATGTAATCAGCACAGCCAGTACTAACGTAAAAGAAAACATAGTTAATCAATTAATTGCCAGATATATCAAAATGCAGGAATTAAAAAGGTTTACCTTCCCTTGGCGAATATCTTCAATGGCCTCAGGAATAGAAGCAAACCCTTCAGTGGGGCGATCCAACTCATAGTCGTCGTTATCAATGGGGAAGCCGCTACTGATAGGAGCAGTATCTGCTGCCAATGTTCCAAAAGCTACTGCATCAGACTGTAACTCAATCCTTACTGAGTTAGGATCAATCACATTACGTTTGGATGAAACATTGTTGCCATTGGAATATGACAGCAGGTCACCTTCTTCAGATACCAGCGCTGCTCTACTTTTGCCAATTCCCTTGATGCTGACGGACGATTTATTACCATTTAACCGGCTAAAGGCAAGATTTGACGTTTTCCCACTAGTGGATAAAGAATTTGCACAATGTAATCCACTGCAAAGTCTGAACTTTCTGCGTGCCATATTGGAAATAAAGGTTTATAAATATTTCATGTATTCATATAAACTCCGCATGGCAAATCAACATTATTCATATAAACAACAAGAATTTTACTAAAATCCATGCGTTTTGAAGAATGCTAGAGTCAATTATATATGTCAACACTCACTATGAAGCATACATAATTGACAGCTAAAAAAATATCTCTCTCTCAGCACATGACAGAATTATCAAAGCAGTTCATACATTCGACTTTTCTTCTGATCTTTAACGTTCGCAACTCAACAGCTGCCAGATTTAAATCCAATCTTCTAAGAAAATGGAAGAGAAGCTAAAATCCAACCTTTTAAATCATGATATACTAATCCAGATTTGAAATATCTAAATATTTCTTATTAACTACGCCGAAAACCACTAGTTTCCGGGAAACATGTTGAGTTTTCCAGCTTCAGGTATGAAAACAACTTGCAATAAATTTGATTCAATTGAACATATTTGATGCCATAAAAACAAATATGTAACGCCTAACAAAACGTTAACTAGAAACAAGAACCTTAACACGAATATATTATTCTTCTTCCTTTAAAAACGCAAACAACAAAAACAAAACAAATCACGTCCAAGAAGACGAATTTCCAAGAAAAATAAATAAATGGGTTATAAAGCTGAAAATTTCAGAACAACCCAATAATATAGAAATCAAAGCAACGGCGTTTTTTAATGAAAAACCAACAAAAAAGAAGAAAGGAAAAAAAAAAACTTACTGGGTTGTGCCAGGGAGAGATGTTGCAGTTGATGGTGCTGAAGAGAAGTTTAAAGAAACCATCTTTCTTCTTCTTCTTTTTTTGTATAATTTTTTTTTTCAATGAAAAGAGGTCAAATTTGAAGGCTTTTTGAAGATTGAGACCAAATGAGAATGTGAATGTTTATGTATTTATAGCGCCATTTGAGGAAGGAAGACGAGGAAAAAATGAAGAAGAGAAGAAGAAGCAACGGCGAAATGTGAATTTTACATCAATGGCCGCTACCTGCGGTGACGTGATTGTTGTGTCACCGACCAATCATATTGCATCGTTTAGCGGGTGGATTGGTATCTGTCAAACAGTTGTTTTTCGTGGGACAACTTGCCAATTTGGTAGACCCGGGAAAAAGGGCGAGAAAAAAGGCCAAGTAGATTCACTTTTTTTAAGGAAAACAAAACAGTAAACACGGAAGCTTTTTTGCTTAAATGAGGAGATTCACAATTTGACACCTTGGTAAAATTTATAAAAAAAGAATTTGAAAAAAAATTAAGAATTATGCTGTGTAATTTTTAGAAATCAATGGTTTTTTCATGAAAACTAGCCTACGTACATGTATTAGGTTGATAATTTTGAACACGATCTGATTACATAACGTGACTCGACATGAAGTTAAACAGATTTGTGTTGACCATAAACGGTTCGGATTATAAACAGTTCAGGCCCTTTTATAACACGGGAAAAAATGGGTTGCCCGTATCGGACTAAACGGCTTACCCGACCCGTTTACAATCTGTTTAACCCATTTACTTAATTTATTTTATGAAATATTTAATTTATTATTCTTATTATATGTATTGATATATATATATATAGGTGCAAGAAAAAATATATGAAGATTATTAAAAATAATAGTTATATTTATGTAGAATTAAATTTATTAAAAAAAGATTGTTTTATGTTAGGAATTATAATTTTTTAATGGACATTGTAATTTTATTGTTTTGTATTTGATTTATCTTCATTTAGAATATTATTGTATTGGTGGATATTATAAATGAATATTTATTATTTTAGTTGAAGTTATTTAGTATTAATTGTGTATTTGTTTGTGTATTATAAATAAGTTAAACATGTTAAATAAATTAAATGTGTTACATAGATTAAACGTGTTAAATAGGTTAAACGGGTCTTATCGTGTTAAAAGGATCACGAGTTAACCCGTGACACGTGACCTGTTAATAATAAATGAGTCGTGTCATGTAACTCGTTTAATAAACGGGTCGTGTCTGGATTGACGTTAAACGGATTCGAGTCGTAAACGGGTCGACTCATTTAACCCGTTTAAAATTCGAGTCATAAATGGGTCGACCTATTTAGATTGACCTGACCCGAATTATTACCGCTAACCTGTATAAGATTAAATCACAATCATATTTATTTAATTTTTAAAAAATTTGAAGTTTTTTAATTTCCATTACTCTAATTAATTTCCATTACTATTTAAAGTCTGACAGCGGGTATGAATTTTAACCTTTTAGTTTGTCTTCTGACTATCAACTGTCCTAGGCCCCTTGTCTTTTCTGTTATATCTTAATTGCATGAGCATTATCATTTTATATTTTTATGTTATTTTTTGTAATATTATAATTTTATAAAAATATCTATAAATAATTAATTTTGTCTTATATTATTAAGTGTGTGATTTGATAGTAAAATTTTAAGATAAAAAAATATTATTCTAAATAGTCAATAATCGTCCATTATCACGGACAATGATAATGAGACAATACTAGTATGCAAGGATGATTATATTTTATTGATTATGGATAAGAGATGTCATTCATAACATAAATACATGTTGGGAACATGATATTAGACTTACTCGCTATGCGAAATACTATATGGATTATGTTATCAAAAATTATCATGGCAATAATGATATTTGAGTCCTTCGACCTGAATTACCATAGATTCCTAACTTTATGTTTCAATATAGTTCAACATCATCTGTAACATGATGGTAATATAAGCTATAATTAGGCATATGGTAAATCATGTGGTGAAATGTGAATGTCAGTGAAGAAATTTGTTTCTCTTATTTGAGTGAGATGTCTCTTGGCAACTTGAGAGAGAGAAGAAAAAGTCGATGGAGGAAGACATGGGAGAAACAAAAAAAGGAAAGAGGAAAAGAGAGGACGTTAGCGACTGATGAGGGCGACGACGTGGGTGGATCTAGGGTTTGAGGTTCTGTTGAAGGAGACATTAGAAAGAGAGAGGAGATGAGAGAGAAATGAGAGTTTTAGAGAGAAGGGAGGAAAGAAAAATGTAAACAGAGATAAAAAAAATAGAAAAAAATTAATTGAAATTTATTTATCCATAAATTGACATTTTTGCAACTAGCCAAAATATGAGGTGACTAGCCAAAATATGAGGTGACAAAACAATGCATTCCAAAATATGGCATTAACTCGAGGCTAGGCTTTGCTGGACAAATTGGGCCTAAAGCCATGATCGTTGAAGAGCTGAATGGGCTGCAGACCTGAAGTTGATGAATCAAGGCCAATGGCTTGAAGAAGCCTTGAAGAAGCTCATCTGGACTAGAGGAGCGAAGCTATGCCACGAGACAACAGGCTGGGCTCACATATGGGATTTTCTAGGGCGGAGGAGCTGAACTAGGATGAGGGCCTAAAGAACAAAGTTGGGTCGCACTACCTCGGGCTTGGTGAACTTTAATGGGCCTCACAACCGCCAAGGGCCTGGATTGCATAAGTGGACCAAATCGGCAAGGCTTGGTTTGGGCTCCTGTGGAAGAGGCCTCAGCATCACTGGGTTGGAATCCATGGTGGCAGGATGGAGTTAATTATCCTAGGTACCTATTTAAAAATTTAGATTTATAATAATAGCACCTATAGTTTCAAAATTATAAGAATAAAACTTTTCAGTTTTAATTTGTAAGAATATCTGGTGTTCCGGGTTTTCCCTAAAGACTAAGGCAAGTGTACCTATATTCTATAGCAAGTGGACCCTTGAGTACCGAGTGTCGTATCCCACAGAGACTACGATTATTAGCTACTCACTCTTCCTCTATTATCTAGCCGATAAATTAAATGTTTTCAAATCTATAAAACAAATAAACTAAACAAATGCAAATTAAAGATAGAATAAACGATGGTAAGATTGTACCAAGACGTTGAATCCCCCTAGACCGAATTAAGAAACAAGGACTCGTTATTCAAACAATCATTCAGGCAATTGGACCGTGGAAATTCCTAAGGTATATTAACCTCTCTCTCGAGTTAGCTAATGTCTAATGACTAGGTTGATTAACCGGAATCTCTTCCTAATTAAAACCCCTATCGTTGCTTTAATACTCTACTCTATGAATTTTTCTATTAGGTTTGACCCTAATCCGGAGGATTTATGTCGATCTATCTCTAGGTTTGCATGCAAATCCTCTCAATTATGAATGCTCTACAATACATAGAATCTCTCGATTGCACATGCACGAAACAATATTGGAATCAAAAGGCTAGCAACAATCAATTCAA